>JARYSX010000004.1:1061010-1246575 GCA_031081795.1 Debaryomyces singareniensis
TATTCATACTCACCAAGTTTGCAAGTTTTAATCCCATCTTGGATTAAGAGATCATTAGAGGATCCTAGGAAAATTCAAAATGACTTTCTTAATTTGGAAATGTCAGAAAAACAGAGACTATTGAATGCGTTTTCAGTCAAAAGTTCAGATTCATTACTAAAAGACTGTAACAAAGATAAACCAAATAATGAATTTGAGTCGCCAATTCTTAGCCATGGACTTGAATTTGGTCACAAAAACAGGTATAAGGATATTGTTTTATATGAGCACTCTCGTGTGAGGCTAGATGATTCATGCGGTCAATTGAATATCACACAATCTTGCGATTATATCAATGCTTCATATATTAAGGCGCAAGACAGTATTTTAAAGACAAATGGATCAGTTGGTTTATCATCTTACGCAAATTATATTGCTACGCAAGGTCCTCTTCAGCAAACAGTCGGTGATTTCTGGAAACTCATTCTAAATCATAAATCGCCGCTCATAATTTCCCTCACTGATGAGTATGAAAATGGTACTATAAAATGCTCTCCGTTTTGGAAACCTGGAGTTTATAATTCTAATTCCAATCGCATAAATGTCGAGTTGGTTGATGTGCATGACGATTTGCACAATAGCGGTTTGATACTTCGTCGATTTAAACTTAGCATGGACAATTTGATCGAACACGAAGTTATTCAGATTCACTTACTCACCTGGCAAGATATGGGAACAATGTTGAATCTAGATGAATTGATTTCGTTAATTTATCTTAAACATTACATTTTGAGTAACATTTCCATTAAAAATGAATTCCCCACCGTTATTCACTGCTCCGCTGGATGTGGCAGAACAGGTACTTTTTGTACGATAGATACTGTTCTCGGTATGATGTATCGTAAGGGGAATACGGATTTTGAGGAAGATCCAATTTACAAAATAGTAGACAGATTTAGGAAGCAACGGATCTCTATGGTTCAGAATTTGGGACAGTACTACCTAATCTACGAAACTATTCTTGCCTATATAGTCGAGCAACTAAAGTCTTCTGCTGGCCACGATCAAAAGTGGAGGAAATTACAGGAGTTAGATATAATTCAAAGATACATAAAAAGTCAAATTGCTACAAATCCATAGAGATAAACTTAATTATAATGAACAATAAAAATGACACATTACATTCACCATTTAATTATATATTCTATACCGGTAATTAGGCATTGGCAGCAACGGCTTGCTTCAAAGCGGCTGGGTTGGCTCCAATAACTTTAGTGATAATCTTACCTTCCTTGACGAACATAACTGTTGGCATAGAAGTTATTTCGTATTCGCTGGCAATCTCACCGAATTCATCAACGTCAACCTTGATGAACTTAGCTTGACTGTATTCAGCCGCAAACTTGTTTAACATTGGAGTGATCATTTTACAAGGTCCACACCATGTAGCAAAAAAGTCAACAACTACCAATCCATCGTACTTCAATGCGTCATCAAATTCGCTTCTTGACTTTATTTCAATCATCTTAGGTATTATAAATATTTTAACTTCTTCAACTAGGAAAATGGAATTTTATTTATATACTCTATTTCGATTAGTGAACGATCACGTGAAAAGATCATTCTAGAGCGTACTACCGTAATGTATTACAAACGTGAGCAGACTAGTCGTACAAAAATAATTTGTAAGCCTTAGATTTGTAATTCTCTTCCCAGTCAGCTTCTGCTAATTCTACTGGTAATGACAAATTATTATTATTAGATGACCTTTCTTGTAGTGCTTTACAGAAAGCTATTTTGCAATTATAATACTGTATGCTTAGTTGTTCTGATAAATCTGAAGAGATGGACGGCTGAAATTTGGTAGTGTCAGTGCCGTCTTTTACAATTTTTGTGTACCTCAAAATAAGCTCTGTGCAACTACTTATAAGGTCATTAAATATTACATCATTTCGGGAAGGGATTTCTAACAACTGTTCCTGCGTATAGTATGAACCTTCTAATTTAACCGCCACATTATCAAATCCATCTATGATATCATACTGGCTTTCTTGTAGCTCCAAGATAGGATAAATTCTTTTATCGAACTCTTCACGATCAATCTCTGGATTTGTATGCTTCAAGACGTTAAATGCATTTTCTTTCCAATTTTCTTCGTAACGCAAGTTGTCTAGAAATATTAAGGGCAACCGTGTACTGAAAAAGTTGATATAAATTTCTGCACCTTTCTTCACTAGTTGAAAGGATGGCACTATATTAAGCCACTTCATCATCTTTCCGTACGGTAAATTATCAGTTTTTTTGATATCATTTATGAGTTCATCGCAGAGGCTGTGAGGTATCTCTATTTCTAGCAACTGAAATTCACCAACATCTAATGGTAGAAATCCGTAGGTTTTGATAAAATCTGGAATAAATTCGGTTGGTGCATAAGATATGGTAATTTCTTGCCTTCCTGGTTTTATTTTATCGTGTTTAAGTTTCAATAGAACTTCATTCAGCGTCCTGTCGATATCAAAATATGAATTACATTTTCTCGAATGGAGGTGATTTGCAAAATCAAGTAAGGGTACTAACGAAATATTGGTATAGAATTCCTCTTCGGGAGCTTCGTTGCTTAAATCTGAATTATGTGGAATTTCCAACACTCTGGATCTAACAGCAGACGCTAATTGTCTATACTGCTGAAATGATAAGCTGCTCAGAGAATCAATGCCTTCCAATTTGCTGTAATTTTGAAAATCATAATCATATATAGCCCTTAATCTTGAAAGAAAACTATCTTCGTAAAAACTACCCTTTTCAAAATAATGAACCTTGGTATCCATGAGTAGAGAAAGGTATGGCTCTATTGGCTGTAATATATCTAACTGTTGAATGCATATATTATCCTTATTGTTTAAACAAATAGCAAACCCGATAAAATAGCAAATCAAAATATCTGTTTCTGTGGTGGGTTTTAGATTTTTTAGAACATTTACAACAATCTCCGAGGCTGAAGTATGATCTGTAACTATATTTATCAGCTTGAGTTTCTCTAAAATCCTAAGGAGTGTCTCATAATCAAAAATAGATACTTTCGGTATCCTTGCAAGCACAACGTCCTCGTCGAAATCAGAAAATGCATCAAAAAACAATCCAGCACCACCTAAATCACTAGTCTCGATTTTCAAATTTTTATCAATAGTAATACCGCAGGTTTCTCTGATCCAAGCTTCAAAATGTACATTATCTTTTATACCCGGGACCTGCCTGGTTATTAATTGATCCATTTGTTCTTGAATTAAAAGTCGTATAGGTGTTTGCAATCTTGCTGTTTTAACAATAGTATGCTTGAATTGACCAAGTTTATTTACTATTTTTCAAGATACAGACTTCAGTGAATATCAGTAACCCTCAGGGAGAAACTCAGGATTGTAGATATCTTTGGATACTTCTGAATCTAATCTTGTCTTATAGCAGATATAGTTGGTAACCCGGAAAAGTCTCGCACTAAAAATTTGAGAAGCTTTCGAAATAAATGAACTACTTCGTAAGTTAAATTTCTTTGACAACCAAATGTCTTGGGACGACGAAGATTTTGAAGCTCCTACCAAGGCAGAACAAGCCCCAGTTTCGTGGGAAGAAGAAGAAGATGATGAACCTTTATTAGACTCTTGGGATATTGACCAAGAAGAGGAAGATAGAAAAAAGAAGGAAGAGGCAGCTCAGAAGAAGGCAGAGAAAGAAAAGTTGAAGCTCAAGCAAGCCGAACTAAAGAATAAAAAATTGGCTATGAAAAATGGAGACCAAAAGATGTTGGATATTGACCTTGTTGATGATGATCTCAGAAATGAAATGTTAAGAAAAGCCCAAATAGAGGCCGACTTGAACAACGCTGCAGATTTATTTGGTGGATTGGGAGTTGCTGGGGACGAAGCCGCCTTTGATATTAATGCACATCCAAGAGAATTAGCGTCTAAGCAAGCTGTACGTCCTAGAGCTGCGATGACCAAAGACACTCCCCTCACAGATCATCCTCTCTTCCAACCAATAGATAAAGCCCAATATGAACAATTAAGAAAGGCTTTGGTGTCTTCAATAACACCATTAGCAGAGGACTCTTTGCTTAATTATTCTTCTCATTTGGCCATTGACTTGATTCGTGACTTATCCAAACCTTTATCTATTCAAAACATTAGAACTGTTGTATCTACATTGAATGTGTTGATAAAGGACAAAGAGAAGGAGGAAAGAGCTGCTAGATTAAAAAAATCTGGTGGTACTGCTACAGGTGGCGCAGGTAAGAAAAAAGCAAAGCCTGCTGTGAAGATGAATGTCTCTACTTTCAAGAAGGATGTTTACGAGGATATGAGCAGCTCAAAGTATGATGATTTCGATGATGATGATTTCATGTAAAATCTCATCTAGCAGTCATTCACTATTATTATTCGAGAAACTAGCTTTTTATGTAGTGTGCATCATCGATTGTTTCTTCCGGGGAAGATGGCACTATATTATTATTCCACTACGTAGCCTCAAGTAGTTTAATTGCATCATATTTGCGCTATCTATTCCAAGCTATGTAAACATTTCAATTGTAAACTAAAAAATCAAGATAATAGTCAGGTGACTAGATATATTTACTGCTAGTTTTTAAGTACATAAGCTTCAATGTTATGGATAATACTGATCAATTAGTTGCTTGCAGTTGTTTCGATATCAGTACTAGTTTTCAGGATGATAGAATATTGAATTTAGCTGATGTTGATATTTTACGCTTGAATGGCTATCAAAAGCTACATGATACCTACTTTTGTACTTATTGCAAAGAGATCAAATGTCCCAAGTGCAGACGGTATGAAATACAGAAAAAGTATTGCATTAACTGCTTAGAAGTTTATAATGATGGCCATTCAACGAGATGCACAAATAGCTGTTTTTCTTGTCCCGTATGTTCTTCCCCATTAGATATTCTGTTTGAAACATTATCTTTTAATGACGATAAAGGTAGGCAGTTTTCTTTCAAATGTGTTTACTGTGATTATTCTTACCTATCAGGTATAATTACTAAGCCAAAACCAATATTTAAGATCATTCGTGACGAATTTTTAGCAGATAGAAATCACGAAAATAATGTTCGAAAGCTAAGAAACCATATTGATCTGACTATATGTTATCACGCCCTCAAAGAAAATCTTGCATCTCATAATAAAGTGCCATCTTTAGGATCGGACACACTTTATAGATTTAAAAGTCTCCAGTTGAATGGTTTAATACACTTACAAGAAAAAAATGAAAACAAACTCGTCACCTTAGAAGAAACCGTTTCACAAGACAAAATCCAACTTTTTGATACGAAAGCGGATAAAGAAGGTGTAAAATATATGACGAAGTTAAGGACCATGGAAAGTCTTATAAATATCGAAAGTCCCACTGGCATGGTCTCGAGTCAAAATGAGAAAGTTTCTTCCGAACGTGGAATTTCAGGTCCAAGATTGGCTCATATACAAATACCTATTCAAAATAAATTAGTTTCAGTTCCCAAGGTATCTTGTTCTACCTGCCAAAATCCATTATTGGAGTTTGGCGATGAAGTACCAAACTCAAGATTAAAAGAAGTTTACTCAGCATCTGATTACTTACCATCAATTACCACCAAACATTTGAAGTTGAATGGAAAGTTTAAATATATTGACACATGTTGGGACGCTTTTGTATTAGAATTTAAAAATCCTCATAATTCAGACGTGAGGTTAAGTATAGATTTGAGAAGCAATTTTGTCTACGATCTGGACAAGAATGCTAGTGCAGTAAAATTTATCCTATCCAAGAAGGATTTTACTATTGGAGGAAGGTCTGCTAAACGGGACCGTGTTAATGTGTTACTGGAGATCCCCCCTAATGATTTAGTTTGCGAAATAATTGAGAACAGTAAAGATATTAACAATAGCGACATTTCAAATCTCTCAGCGGAGGTACTTCGTGTGTTAAACAAAGCCATATTAAGGAAGGGTCCAAGTTGGTGTCAAATACCACTAATAATAATTTATGAAAGCCGAATTAAAAAGAATCAAACTTTTTACGTACCACTCCAACTTCGGGCTAAATCAACATTTGAAAGTTCACAAGCAACCAAAAATCATAATGAAAATATTAATAATATTCACGAACTAAACTATAATGCTATATTACGATTTACAACTAAAAATATCTAAACTAAAGAGCAATTTATAATTTTAAAAATCCAATACCAAAATCCCTGCAACTTTTGATAAATGCTTTGTATCCAAAGTATCGTTTCCTAACTCTGCACTACTATTGAACGCATTTTTGTATTGAGTTTCGAGGTGGTCTTCTTCTGATTCAGATAAATCCTCATCTATCTCGTCTCTATCGTTAGTTTTCAGATTCATGTCTAATGGAACAATCGTCTCATTCATCATTGTATCGTTTACCTGTGCTTCCACTTCAGTGCTTTCTAGTGCCCTATTTGTAGTCAAATTATCTATTCCGTCTACCTTAGTTAGCCTATCACCTTCTATTACTCTTTCCTCGTTTGAACGAATGAGTGCTTCGTTCATGAAAAGCTTAATGTATTCTCCACATAAGTCTAAAGTTTTTTTGGTGATTCTCGTTTTCTCATTCTTAAAAGATACATTGTGGAATAGTCTGGCAATGAATTCTATAGGAATACCTTGTTCAAGTTCTACTTGTGTTTCTTGTTCTGTATTCATCGTGATAATACACAATTATACCTCATTTTCATGTTCATTCTAATACGCGCATCTAGCGACGATCTTATCTTCTACAAAGTTTTATCAAAAATAGTATATATGAAAACTAAAGTAATTAAGAATTATTCTGATCTGGACCCTTGTTTCCCCCCATAAATTGTTTAGCCATATTTTGAACCATTGGATTATTCATTAATTCAGAAAAGTTTGGACCTGAACCACCCTGTCCACCGAAGTTTTCGGCCATCTGACGCAAAGCAGGGTTGTTCATTAAATCCAGCATTGCAGAAGGGTTAGACATTAGGTTTTGAGCAGCCTGCATGACTTGCGGGTTGCTCAACATATCAGAGAATGATGGCATGCCACCAGCGCCCCCGAACATAGAACCAAGATCTGGCATACCTCCTGTATTAGCAGAAGCATTGGAACTAGACTCTTCTTTTTCTGTGGAGACCTCTGAGCCTGGAATTGAGCTTTCGAGATTCTCTTCGACTCTACGCTTTGCAGTTTCATATCCTTTTATCATGGCATCAGACTTATTGTCGCCCTCAATAGATAATCCTTTTTCATATGCTTTCATGGCTGCAGAAGCATCACCTAAAGAATACTTAGCAAGACCTAAACGCGAATATGCCTTCACAAAGTTGGGATTTATTTCAATGGCTTTCTCTGCATCGGCTACAGCAGAATTGAAATCAGAAGACGACAAGTAGGCAGCAGCACGGTTCGAATAATAAACCTCATTCGAGCCATCGATTTCTATGGCCTCGGTGTATTTTGCGATTGCACCGGCATAATCCTTAGCAGACATAAGACGATTTCCTTGAACTTTCAAATCATCAGCCTGAGCTTTTACTTCTTCGGATACATCCCTCGTCGAAGCAGTTTTCGAACTTCCTTCTTGTACAGATTTGCTGAGCATATCATATAAGCTCTTACCTTTAAACTTGGAGCTAATTAATGCCTCATCATCATCTTTGTCAACCTCAAAAGCATCTGCCACACAATCGATCGCTACATCCATAGATTCTGCATATTCTTCCAGGATTACGTTGCTCTTTACGGAAGATTTTAAAAAATTGATAATCACTAATGCAATATCTTTGTTAGTTAATGTCATATTGTTAGCTGGTTTGATGGTTCGAACTTGTTCTGAGGATCACGACCAATGTGAATAACGTCTATATAATAATATGTAACTTCTGGAAGATTCCAATATTGGTTTACACACTACGTATACTATGAAATAATTTCTGGGTGTCTACCAAACGCAGTCTTAAGAAATATAATCTCTTCTTAGAATGAATCTTCATGCTTATTTTTAAGAAATCTGCTCTGAATTTGATAAAGTGAGAAATCTCAGTAGCTATATCAGAATAGTCATCTTTTATCTCACACGTCAACTTATGTATAAGCTCATTCTTTTCCCTTATGGCCATTACTGTTTTCTTCATCTTAGATTTTTTACTATCCACGAAAGAAGTGAAGTTAAATAGGGACAAAATGTCATTTCCTTTCACCTCATTCTGCAATTCTTCCTGTTGGGAAGATTCGGGAGCATTCCTGGATGCGTCGTCATCATTTGGAGAATACAAAGAAGTAATTTCACTATACTTGTTTAGTTCAGCTTGCAACTGCTCTAATTCCATCTTTAACTTATGCCAGTCCAAAAAACTGTTCCTAATGATTGAAATATTATGAAGAAGCTCAGATGAACATTTTTCAAGCCACGAGAGGTAAGACCACAATTCACTGAGAGCTGTATCATAGTTATTATATTCATCCATTGGAAAAACTTGCGTATTTTTAAAAAACGCTTCCATTTTTAATCCCATTGAAGCAAAAAAACGTTTGAAAAGCTTAGTCTCAGAATACTGTAATTCAGAATTTTTTATATCTAAAACAGCCGTTAACCTATTTAATTTCGAAAGGCATAGCTGAAACTTTGTTAGTTCCGCCGATGAGAATTTCAAAAAATAGTCCATAGCTTCCAAGTCATTAGAATTAATATCTGCAGCTAAGTTTTTTGAACTATTATGAGCATAAATTTTTATAAGATCAGGAATCAGCTTTCCTTTGTGATTTGACAAATAATTGCTGAGCGGCCTCTGCATCTTAAACGATGGGTGAATGTTCAAACTGATTATGTAGATATTTAATTGCTCCACTAGCTGGTTTATGAAAATTTTCTTGAACTTGGGCAACAAGGCGTTAAACAGACCAAAATTCAAGAAGAAGGAATTCAAGCCCGGAAAAAATGATAACTTATTCTGCAACTTGAAGAAATACAAGAATTGTCGCATATGTTCTAAGCTTTCTTCTTTGAAACTAAATAAATGAGCTTTGTCCGCTAGAAATAGAGATAAATCCTTTGTCGGGACATCTACTCTACCTGTTACGAAAGCTAGTTTTTCTTTTCCAGATAAAATAAAATAATCCTCAAAGAATTTTCCTAACAATACCTTTTGAGAATCTTCGTATAATATTCTAGATGAGGCCTTTGCCCTCAGGTTCATTAAATAATCAAAAGCTGTCAAATGATATATCAGATCTTCGAACATTATATCTTGTCTATTGTCACTCAAAATATATCTCATGTTATCAAGTCTATTATACTTCACATAAACATCCAAAGGTGTCATCTGTTTATTATTTATCTGATTCAAATTGATTAGATTTTTTTCTCTTGATAAAAGTTGAGTAGCTCCAAGAGACTTACAAACGATATGCAATAAACCATTTCCAAACTTATCTGTATGTTCACTAAAATCGATAAACTTGCCCAAATTTGAATTATACACATGGTCAAATACAGTCTTAACTAAACCATCGTAACTTGGATGATCATAACACCTACAGAGAACAAATAGTGGAGTGTGAGAGTTTTCATCCTTGAGCACCCAATTTATCCTGTCTCCAATTAAATCAATTAATGAATAGTCATGAGATAAATAATGACCAACTCCTCTTCCAGTGGAATCTTTCATATTGAAATATATGCTTTGTTCTCTCTCTGTTGCATATTGTGTGATTATTCTAATTAAATAGCGTGAAATCTTAGAAGAACCTTCAATAAGAGATATCTGTAACAAATTCTTTCCATCTGTTACATTCTTGCTGAATAAAATATCCTCAATAGAAAATAAACCACTCCCATAGTTCAATAAGAATGTAAGGATGTTGCAATTTTTAGTTCTAATTGCAATCAAGAGACAATCTTCCCCATCAATATTTCTAGTCCTCAATATACTATCGAACGGTAACTCAGGCAGATCTAGTTGCTGGCAGATATCCAGCATTTGTTCTGATAAACTTTTCATATCAGATCTCTCTATGGCTCGTATAAAATTAGCGTTCTTCTGAGACAACTCTGAAAGATTAGCTGAACTAGAGCTATCCATGATATTCCCATACAAATGAATTAAAACAGCCTCAAAGTTACTTAATATATAACTGAAGTAGCCACTCTTGTCTAGGCTTTCATAACCAAAATTTTTTATGTAATACATATGAGCTTCTATGTTGTCTATTTTGGAATGTACAACCACCATAATTAGAAGGCCAATTAATAAGTCTGCATTAACAACTATTGAGCTGTAAGTGGATTCATTTGTCAACTCCCTAAGCGTACTTACTAAAATATCTAATTTAGCAGATTGGTATATTAGTGATGGGTCATTAAATTTTGAAAAAATGCGTATAGCAGCTTTTATTCTGCTGCAGAGTTCATTATAATCCCAAGGAGTGAGGCTAGGTATGTCCAACTGATTTAAAGATAAATGCGCAAGAGCCTCATATCTTTCCTTTGTCAAAAACCTCTGTTCAATTCTGCTCTGGGGTGAGGTATCTGATAAGTCATTTTCATCTACTTTGAACTGTAAGCATACCTGAGCCCAGATCCTATCATATAGACAAAATTCCACATACTCGTGTATCAACTTATTCAAATCCAAATCTGGGTATGCTTTCTTTATCAGTTGAATAATCTTCAAGGCTTCGTGTGAAGTATTTTGATCGGGCTCAAAGCAATCCAGAACAATATCATAAGCTTCTTGTAGTACCTTTTCAAATTCTTGATTTATTGTCATTAACGGCTTTTTGTTATTCAAATTTAATCCCTTAAATTTATCATTATTATGATGGAATAAGGCATAGAATTTTTCTGAGATTAGTGTAGATAACGCAGGGAAACTTCTCAAAATCATGTCAAACGTAATTGATTTTTCGGGGACCTTTGGCCTCCTAATATTTCCTCCCGGTTTGTTACTATTAACAATTAAATTTTTATTATTCCCCACTTCATCGTAGCTGGCTATCAAAGCATCATCTATATATAATATTTGAAATTTGCTTCCCTTGGGAAAGTAATCGCTGAATGAGCTAAACAAGCATGCGTTGGTAATCTTAACTTTGATGCTCTTTTTAAATCCCTTTCCGGTGTAAATTTCACCATTTTTGATCAATACTTGTTTTCCATTAATAGTCTGGAATAATTGCAGAGACTTCCGATCTATCGTCGAAAATGGATCTGTTCTGATTATATGAGATTGAATGAAATCTTCACTTTCGTAACACAATTCGTTTAGAAGCCTTGCGTTAGATATCCTCAGTGACGGCTTCTCAAAGTTTTCATTCAAAATGTCTGAATATGGTACTAATATGATGTATTCATTATGGTTATTTGACAACTTCAGTATAGTATTTTTGAATGGATTCTTCTGATAGTTTGGATTATTAAATATGCAATTCAAAAAATGATTGTTTAGAAGTGGTAAATGTTTCACTTGTCCCTTATTTGGAAGCATTCTCCATCTTCTGTAAAATTAATTTATTGTCTAAGATATGGATGTCCTTGTTACACATGAGGTGAGCAAAATTAAATTTGGAACAGAAAAGGCCAAACTTGAGATTGAAACAACGTAGTGAGACAAATATAAAAATATCTTATAATTGAATGCCCTAATTATTACTTGAAATACATAAATAAGTACCTAATCAAAATAAGTAGCTTTAGGCTTAAGAGAAGTTAAAATTTAAAATTGGGTGTGATCCTAGATTGATACCTAATTTGTAAGTTGAGTAATGTTTCTCATACCTACCGATCCTGTGAGAATTGACAGAGATGTGGGTTTAATGGGATACTTCTCTGGTACAACACTACTTATCGAGCCAAACCCACCACCTCCTGGTGTCTGTATAATTATGTGATCTCCCTTCTGAATTTTTACGGTACATTTTCCATTTAAGCTTAACGATGAATATTCACCATCAGAGTTCAAGCGGAGCCATGTATTTTTGCCCCGTAATCCGCTCTCACCCCCATTTAAACCAAAAGGAGTCAAAGCTCTTCTTTCCATTAGGCAAGAAACCTCGAGATTAGGATATGTAAATTCGAAATGTCTTATGCAGCCATCCCCTCCTCTATGAGCTCCTAAACCTCCAGAACCCTTTCTCACCGAAAATTCATGGATAATTACAGGATATCTCTTTTCAAAGAGTTCTGTGTCTGTAATCCTCGTATTAGTAGTGTGACATTGGACAGCTGATTGACCATCCCAGGTAGGTCCAGCTCCAGATCCACCACATATAGTTTCGTAATATCCAAATGAGATATTATTATTGATGTCATTAATACCAAAGGTAAAATTATTGCATGTTCCTTGAGAAGCTGCACATGCATCAAATGCTTTTAAAATTACATCAACTACCCGTTGAGAAGTCTCGACATTTCCACCTACTACAGCAGCATCCTTTGATGGGTCAACGACAGACCCATATCGTGTTTTGAAATGTATAGGTCTTAAGCAGCCATTATTAAGAGGAATATCAGAGCTAATCAAACATCTTAGAACATATAGAACTGATGAATAAACAATTGCTTTTGGCGCGTTAAGGTTCCCATACATTTCGTCCCCCGATGCAGTAAAATCGAAGACAGCATCACCAGAAACTGGATCTATATTTATGGTTAAACTTATAGGCGTACCATCATCCAAATATTCTGTCGCGTGCATCGGCCTTCCACCAAATTTAGAATAAGCTAGTTTCAACAAATTCCTAACAGCGAGTTCTGCATTACCTTGGATAGCTCCCATATATAGATCAATAACAGAATGACCGTAATCATTTATCAACCGGTTAAGCAACTTAATTCCCTTTAGATTGGCTGAAACTTGAGCCTTAAGGTCTGATAAATTATCACCAAGAGCTCTAGTACCAGATCCGTTTGGTTGTTTAGCAGGTTCGTCTACTAATAATCTAGTGATACCTGCTTCATCAAAAACTCCATTGGAGCATAGTTTAAATGATACTATCGCTGCACCTTCATCGTATATAGTTTTTGATTCTGGGGGCATTGACCCTGCGGTGATAGAGCCTATATCTGCATGGTGGCCTCTCGAAGCAGTCCAAAACATGATGGTACCGTCATCATTAATCGCGGGCGTAATTACCGTAATATCAGGTAGATGTGAACCCCCTGCTACGGGATGATTTGAAACTAAAACGTCACCTTTTTTTAATTTTCCTTCCCAAATATTTTTTTGAGCCTTCACTGCAAACGACATAGCTCCCAAGTGAATTGGAACATGCGGCGCATTCGCAACTAGGTCCCCTTCTTTATCAAATATAGCGCATGAAAAGTCAAGTCGTTCTTTAATATTCGTAGATATTGCTGTCTGCTGTAATGTTTTGCCCATTTGCTCTGCAATAGACATGAATCTGTTTCCAAAAACAGATAATTGAATTGGATCCACCTCCACATCAGAGAATGTAGGAGTAATTTCTTTTTCTAACCGAATAAAAATATGTTCCTTCAAAACTGTGGCTGAACTTCTTGGCTCTATCAAGATTGTTTGTGTTTCATCTATAATAATTGAAGGACCTTCGAGGCAGGCTGAAATATTTAAATCTTTCATCTGGTAGACATTAGTATTTAACCAACCAAACCCATCAAAATATATAGACTTTATAGAATCTATTTTTTGTTTGGCTCCCGAAGGCTTTGTTTTACGGTATTCTTCGAATGGATTTACTCTTTCTGACTTAGTATTTTCGACTATTAACAAAATCTGAATGTCATCTACCACTACACCACGATCCAATGAGAATCCAAACTCCCTCTTATGGCGGTTGATAAATTTTTTATCAGCTTTGTCCACTTCCCTATGAACTGGTATGAGTAAATGGGTATCGGAGCCCTGGTATCTCATATTAAGAAATATTTCAAACCTTTTAGACATATGCATCAAACTTTGCAGTTCACATTCAATAAGAGCATCATCTTTCAAATCTTTAATCGTCATATTAATTTTAGTGATCTCTTCAGGTCCAAACTTTAGAGATATTGGTAGCTGCTTTTCAATGACGATATCAGCCAAATAGATACCGTAAGCAGACAATAAAGAAGAGTATTTGTGAATAGCAACATTAGATATGCCTAAGCTTCTTGCCAATGATACAGCAAATTGACCACCCGATCCCCCGAAACAAGCTAAGTTGTGTTCTGATGTGGCAAATCCCTTAGCCTCGGTCAAATTTCTGATAGGTCTTGCCATTGATTCGATAGCGACTTTTAAAAACCCATTGGCAACCTCTTCTGGGGTTAAAACTACTCCATCCTTCTTCTTATCTCGGTTAATTGAAGCTGTCAATTCCTTAAACTTTAGCGCTGTGGCAGTATAATCTAGTTGTTCATTTTGGTTTAGTCCAAAAATAGAAGGAAAATAATCAGGTAACAACCTTCCTAAAAATAAGTTAGCATCCGTTAGTGTCAATGGGCCGCCTTTGCGGTAACATAAAGGTCCAGGATCAGATCCAGCGGACTCTGGCCCTACGACAAACATATCATTCCGCCAAAAAAGTATGGATCCACCACCTGCAGCAACAGTAGATATATCTAGCTGAGGCGTTTGTATATTCACCTGGCTTACCACTGTTTCATAAATATGCTCCAAAGAGCCCGAGTATCTTGATACATCGGTGGATGTGCCCCCAGCGTCAAATCCAATGGTTGCAACCCCATTGGTATCATCAAAGCAGGTTTGGCCATATCCTACCATTCCTCCTGCTGGTCCAGATAAGATAGCTTTTAATCCTGTGAATTTGTACCAAGGACAAAGCCCACCATTACTTTGCATAAATAACAATTTGTTCCCAAATGATTCCAATCCTCCTTCAAAGCCTTTTCCGAAACTATCCATATATTTCTCTATTGCAGGCGATAAATATGCATCAACAACTGTAGATGAACTACGGTTTACCATTCCTATCATAGGTTGAAGCTCGTGAGATACAGAAACTTTAAAACCAATTTTCTTACAAATTTCTGCTATTTTTTCCTCGTGTTCTGGAAATATATAAGAATGCAAAAGACATATACTAACAGCATCCACCTCACCATTTTGATAGATTTTTTGGAATTCTTTTGCGAGTATGTCATAATCAGGCTTCTTTATGATCCTCACCACATCACCAGATGCGGTCTTAATACAATCCGGATTTGAACAAAAATCGATCTTCAATTCATTACCGCCACCTTCTGAAAAGCTTTCTAGGGTTACTCTCTCATCTACCTCAACAACGTTCTTATATAACTGACCAAGTCTCTTAGCAGTGAGGTCGAAAATATGTGGCCTGGTTTGATTGCCTATTGCCAAGACATCCCTGAAGCCCTTGGTTGTAACTAAGCACACATTGGAGCCTTTTCTTTCTAATAATGCGTTAGTTGCAACTGTTGTACCCATCCTAATACTCTCGATCTTATCAAGCTTGAGTTTTTCAGCTTTTGGAATCCTGCGACATTCTACTATTTCAAGCACTCTGCGTATTCCCTCAGTGGGAGCATCCTCATAATTCTTTGGGTCAACTGATAATAACTTAATTATTAAATTCTCTCTTCCTGGTATACTAGCTATAATATCACAAAAGGTTCCACCTCTATCGATGGCTATCTTTACTCCTCCTTGAACATCCATTGGGCAATAGCATAAACTGACTGGAATCTAAAAGGACTATTGGGAAATTATAAGATAACTATGGTGTAATATATCGCCAATCAAAAAGTTAATGAACCATATAAGCAGTAATATACAACTATATCAGGAATTCGTTCAATGATAAGCCGCAGCACAGACCCCAATCATAGAGTTAGGCACGTGATTTTGTAATGTTAATCTATTATTCTATTGACTTGATATATCCTGGGGCACTTTTTATGTCCTTGATATTTTCGACTATAACCCTTCATTTGAATCTTCATCAGACGATGATATATTTTCAGTTCCCAACGAGTTACCTAAATCATCGACTACTAATTTTTTACTGATTAGGTTACCCAAACTGTCATACTCTGCGTCGGATTCATAATCTGAATCTGAACCTGACAGATCAAAGATATCATGTTTGATAGTTCTTCCCGACCTATTCACGTTACCTTCTATCCATATATCTGAATTTTTCGTTCTCTCTTTTCTTGCTTTAGCTTCTTCCTCTAACTGTTTCATCCAAGCTTCCAGCGCCTCTTGCACAGATTCTGAATCAGAACATTGAGTGTATAGTTCTATAAGCTCCCTATTTATTTCGAGGAATGTAAGACCCCAAGAAAAGTTAGCTAAAAGATCAGATGCCCAGTCTATGTGCCCTACGATAGCAAAACATGCAGCCAATGCTTCCACGCAATTGAGTTTCCAAGGACGACCATAATTCACGGGATTTGCAGCAACAAGATATGGTAGCAATCTTTCGTGCTTACCACCAATCTTTTCGAACGGAACTTCATCTAACCGTGCCCACGAACACTCCACGACAGCAGCTCCAAATTCTGCAACAATTTCTCTATCATTAGGGCAGACAACACCTTTTCCATTTGGGGATACAACTACACCTCTAAACTTATTACCTACTCTAAGGGACTTCATTAACCCTAATCGTTCAAGCTTTTTACCTGAGCATCTTTTAGGATCACAGTGGTCGAAATCCCACATTGCTAAAGTTACGGGAAACGCATTGACGTGAAACTTTGTGTTAGCGCCATTTTCTTGTCTCCCTTTTCTTGAATGATGAAGCTTCAGTTTATGACCATTCGATGTTCTATTAGTAGATGGCCTTTCTTCGTTTGATTTATTTTTGCCCTTAGCCATTGCAGCTCAGAATGCAAGTCTTTGAACTCATCGAAACATGGTTATTAAGAAACTTACACAAAACTACCACACTAAAAACTTTCGAAGATGTATTATTACGTAAAACAATAAAAGATTTATTAAACATTAGCATTATTGTATTTCTTTTGCAGAATCTTAACTTAGAAATCCTCATCAAATGAGAATGGATCATTAGAAGCACCAGCGTCATTCGACTTTGCCATAACCCCAGCTTTTTGGTAATCGCTAACTCTCTTTTCGAAAAAGTTGGTCTTACCGGCCAAAGAAATATTTTCCATGAAATCAAATGGATTTGTAACATTGTAAACCTTTTTGTTTCCTAAGGCAACCAAAAGTCTATCAGCAACAAACTCAACATATTGACACATTAAATTACAATTCATTCCCAATAAAGATACTGGCAATGCATCAACGAAAAACTCCTTCTCAATGGTGACTGCTTCAGTAATAATTCTTTCCACAATTTCAGGGTTTGGCCTGTTTTGTAAATGGGAAAACAACAAGCAAGCAAAATCCGTGTGTAATCCTTCATCACGACAAATCAATTCATTAGAGAAGGTTAAACCAGGCATCAAACCTCTCTTCTTGAGCCAGAAAATAGATGCAAATGAACCACTGAAGAAAATCCCTTCGACGGCAGCAAAGGCGACTAATCTTTCGGCAAATAATGCTTCATCGTCACTAATCCATCTCAATGCCCACTCTGCCTTCTTCCTTATGCATGGAATATTATCAATAGCATTGAATAAAAAGTCGGCCTCCTTAGGGTCCTTGATATAAGTATCAATAAGGAGAGAGTAGGTTTCTGAGTGAATATTTTCCATCATAATTTGGAAACCATAGAAGCATTTAGCCTCTGGAATTTGAACTTCAGCTGAGAAATTTTCTACTAAATTTTCATTAACAATTCCATCAGAGGCTGCAAAGAAAGCCAAGATACGGGAGATAAAGAACTTCTCATTATCATTAAGTCTGTTAGACCAATCATGCAAATCCTTACCTAAATCAATTTCTTCAGCAGTCCAGAAAGAGGCTTCAGCTTTCTTATACATTTGCCAGATTTCATGATACTTGATAGGAAAAAGAACGAAACGGTGAGTGTTTTCGACTAACAAGGGCTCTTCTTTTTCTTTCTCTTTCAATCCGTGACGGTGAGCTTTATGTTTTGTCAAGAAAGTATGATGCTCAGCATCTGCCTTCTTCAACTCGCTTGAAATTTTAGATTCGGAGTCTGTGCTTGGAGTCAAGTCCTTCAAGCTTTGTTTGATGTCACCAGCATCTGTTTGAGAGATATCCTTTGCAGCTGCTTCAGCTGCCAACTTGTCGGTCAACGACTTGCCTTTAATGTTAGACATATCTAAACTGGATATCTTACCTGTTAATCCATTCGTTGGTGTTTCTTTTACTGACATTGCTAAATTAAATATTTGCGATGCTCGATTTTTCTTCTATATCTTGTTTTGTCTAAGAAAGATATATGGTCTATACTTATAGTTGTTCTTTTATCCTCTATATAGACAATCCCGTCTGCGGATGTTTTTGTTGCCTAGCAAAGCTGTTGCTTTTGTCTTTTACGAAGGATTTTTTTCGTCGCGCGCCACTCCTTTCGCGTGACAGTGTATTACTAACATTTCCAAAAATTAAAACCAGGCGCTGAAGTCTCCAGCAAACAGTAGAAATATGATTAATTTCTGACCATAAGATACGTAACAGAATTCTTTTTTATATTTAATTGATATTAAAATGATCTATGATCTTGAACACTCTCTCTTGTTACTTCATAGCCAAATTATCTTTGTTGTTTACAATATTCCTTTTTTAGCAAGAAGCGCGTCTATAAAGACGTGTAACAATATCACCATAAAATATTTATTGCACCATACGTGTCACCTTATTGTCCGATAATAGAGGATACTTGCAAGACAAAACATGGCATTAATTTACATAAGATTAGGCCGAAATTAAAATTTTCCGATATGACTTAAATTGTTTACATTAACTAATCTAAGGAAAATTTATCAAAATAGAATTGATTCTACTTTTATATATATATAATATACATATATATGAAATCCTATCAATGGGATTCTGCTAAAATATCTCTGTAAGAATGATGTTTCTCTTGGTTCAATGCACTTTCATCAATGTTTTGGTTCAGCCCTGGATTGTAAAACAGAAACTCAAAAGGATCACCCAATTCTACCGGAATGCTACCTTGTGGTGGGATTTCTTGCTTCAGTAAGGAAGAGAGATAATTCTTGGGATTAGTAATTGTATTCAAGTGCGTCGACATGTCAAGAGCTGTATTGTCAACCGAATTTGATAAAGAACCTAAAGAGTTCTCAGCTTCATTCGAAGGAGAGGTGATATCACTATCACTGGGCATGTTTATTTTCGGAGAATTTATATCGTAGCTGTAAATCTCAACCGAATCAGAGTCAATTTCACGGTATAAGTCATTAATATTTCCGAAGCCTTTATTCTTCTCATACAGACTTGCGATTGAATCCTTAATAGCACCTCTCCATTCCCATTCTGTCCAATCTTCATTCAAACTTCTAGTTAAATTCTTATTTGTAACATCTATCATTTGTTGCATGGGCAAGAACTGAAAGCGTGGCAAGGATGGTAATCCAAACACAAGAGAATCTGGATTCAGTTTATCCGAAACTAGGTGTTTTGGTCTGCCATATAGCTTAAATGCATCTATAATATGGATAAAGTTTCTCAACATTGTCTCCAAGGGTGAAACACTTGCATGACTCTTGGGAAGAATATATATATAATCCAATACAAAAAAATTGGACAGCTTTTTCTTCACGTATGATGCAACGCTACTATTTGTCTTCCATGGAGATTCAGGATTCGAATTAACACTAGATGACGAACGTGTAGAATTAATAGTGTTCTGTCTTGATGGCAAGCCGCTAAGAGGTGATGCGAGATTCAGAGATATAGATGAGATAGAGGTGTTTCTTTTGTGATTAACCGGGTCTTTTTCCATTTTAAACAATTTGATATATTCCTTGTTGACAAAAACTTCACCACTTAGTTTCATCATAGCGTTATTTTCAATCATAGATACATGTTCAGGATACACATTGTAAACGCTTGAAACGTTAGGGATGTAGGCAACAAGTGTCTTCTTTGATTTTCTATCATTCACATATAGCTCAATGCTTCCATTTTTTTTATTTCCTGAAACATTTATCTTGGCCAATAATTTTGCCCACTTATGAGATAGCTGAGGCATTCTTACTTCGTACCACTCCGATTGAGAGAAGTGTTTGCTATGTGCCATCAATACGTGGATATCGGATAACTTACTACCTTTGTTAGCTAGAAGTACGGCAGTGAAAGCTTCATTAAGCGAAACATTCTCGAATTTTGCTAAATTTATTGCAGCGAACCATTTGACGGTTTCTTCCTCAGATTCAAATTTTAGAATAATAGCTTGCTTGTCATAATTTTGTAATATAGATATTTCGTTTTCTTTGGTATCCAAGTTAGCAGAAGAATCGCCTAGATTTATGTAAATTGGCTTCATCTCATTGTTTTCTACTTCGATATTTAAATCTCCAATAGCCGGGCGCCACATTGTTAGCTCAAGACCAGAGATTTTTCCATCATACTCGACCCATACTGTAGTATCATCGTCTAAAGCAGGTAACAAAATGCTCCCCGTAACATAGGTTCGAAATCTTTGTGCTAAAATCAAGTTTACTATCGGTGAAATTTCTGGAGATACTGAGTTTGTTGCATTTCGGGAGTAGCTCAAGGCTGAAGGCTGTGAACTAGCAGAAGGAGTAGAAACTGCGTCATCTAAAGATATCAGATTAGAATAAGCTCTCAGCTGTCTTACATAAGTTGATGGTGTAAGCTTCATTCTTTCGCTGATGGACATCCGGCCTGGAGAGCCAGAATTCAACAATGACAGAGTCTCATGCCGATGTGATCGAGAAAACGGTGACTGAGATCCACGAGGTGTGTTAGGTAAATTAAATTCGAGCAATTGATCATTTTTTCTTATATTTCTTGCTGTTTGAACGAATACCTCTCCTTGTGGGTGACTCGTGCTATATTCGCTATCTCTAGCATTTTTTTCCTGAAAAGCCGGAGTTTGATGGAAACTTCCATCATCAGAACTATTGGGCTGGATTTCGATCTCCGGGAAGGTAGTGATATCTGCCTCGACATTTGCAATGCCCTTAACCTTCTTTTTCGAAGAAAAGAAAGAAATTACCATTTATAATATGAGATAGAAATGTTGCGGTGAAAAGAAAAGTTGCGAAGTTTCCTACTATTATGTATTTCGGAGAAGGGGCGCATTAAAACAGTAATCTAAAAGACTTACTGGGCAGGCATATTATTTTCAGCTATAATTACCAATTACCAATCCTTCCGTATTCGTATAGCACTGACATATATACGTTTAGGAGCAATTTGGGCTCGGTCATACTATCAATTTATGACGTAAAGAACAATCGATTATTTACGTATTGTTCAAACTTAGATGATGTAATCTACAATAAAATACTATTTTACTCTAAGATATGAAGGCTATACAACTGGAAAATTTAGCAAACGAAGCTTGTTCTTTCCTCGAAAAATCTTACTAAAGTTAACAATTCTCTTACGTAATAGCGTACTTTCGGAGTCGAAACTTTAATTTAGTCTTTGTTCGCTTATATGATAATAGTTAGCGTCAGAAGAAAAATAGGTCATGTAAATGCAGCAGACTGCTTACTCTTATCCAAGAAATTATTCGGCTCAAGAAAAACCTTTCGTGCTGAAACCTCTTGGGTTGCGAAAACGATGCACAGGAAAGCACGTCCATAAGTATGGATCCGGGCCGTTACATCGAATTGCTTGATTGAAAGGCTATTTCTAAATATGAGATATTAACCCTTTCTTCTGTTAAATATTTTTATGGTTCACACTAAGAAAACCTAGGGAGCTCAGATACATTTTCCATAATAACTTATCAAACGAGTTATTTTCTAGCCCTTCTGAGATATTCCTTCTTTGATGTGCTGATTTCAAGATAGCCAGTCCCAAATTTGTAAGCCTTCTTTCCTATTACAGAAAGTGTTACCTCATCATCTAATGTCCTACATAAGCGCTCTTAATCTACCATTTGTCATGTGATCTGATAGCAGGAAGAACAGTATATAGTCCAAGCAACGAACTGATGTACACTAGTTAGATGTCATTTTTGGATGATGTTAAGTCTCCACCGAATAATTTAAAGCTGATCCAATTCAGCTTTATTGTAAATGAGCTACTTACAAAACTAGATGGAATCAGTAAGGATAATTTGGGAAACTTTTCAACAATTACTGCTAAAAAGACTTTTGTGATTCAATCATTCATCAAACAATGGCGGCAGCATATTGGCCCAAACATTTATAATGCAGCAAAATTGATCTTCCCAAATAGGGACTCAAAGCTATATTTCATTAGAGAAATAACGTTCGCACGAATGATCGTGAAGATCTTCAATATTCCGAAGAAATCTGACGATTATTCGTTATTAACTGATAATAAAAAGTACTTTCATGATTATAAGCATTTGAATAAACATGGTGCGAAGGTATTCAGATCATTTCCTAAATTGGTTGCACAAGTCATATCAACCAGGAGGTTTACTGTTGTTCAACTGAATTTAACGATAGAGCAAGTGAATGACATTTTAGATAGGCTATCTTCTTCTGAATCATCGAGTGTGACTGTACAGCGGAAAATAATAGAAGATGCTTTTAACCAGATGACTATAGAAGAGATCAGATGGTTTGCAGCAATTCTACTCAAAAAATCGCTACTAGGAAACTTCGAAGCAACCTTTTTTTACAGTTGGCATCCCGATGCTCCAAGATTGATCAACATTTGTGGGAGCCTAAGCAAAGTGTTTTGGCTTTTGTCAGATCAGTCAATAAAATTGACTGAATCACAACTCAAGCCTCAAATGTTCTATCCCTTTTTGCCCCAACTATCACACAAATTAAGCATTAGTTACGAAAAATTAACAGAGAAAATGAATAACGATTTTCTAATAGAAGAGAAAATGGATGGCGACAGGATGCTAATGCATATGAACGAAGGAAATTTCATGTATTACTCTCGGAGGAGGAAAAACTATACCCATTTATATGGCGCAAATTATAATGTCGGATCTTTAACAAAGCACTTGAGCAGAGCTTTCGATGAAAGAGTTACTAGTGTCATCTTAGATGGTGAAATGTTAGCCTGGGATTATAAGCGGGAAGTGATCTTACCATTTGGAACTCTAAAAACTGCAGCTGTGCAAAATGCTGTTCGAGAATTTACTACAACAGATATGTTTGAATCTCAATCTTCATGGCCACTATTCCTTATTTTTGATATTTTAAATATAAATGGAAAAGATTTAACTGATTTCCCATTAGGCTATCGTAAGATGGTTCTTAGTCTGGTTATTAGAAACGTGACCCATAAGTTCGAAGTCCTTCCTTATTTTAAAGCATCGACAAAAGAGGATATTGAATTAGCTATAAAAAAAATCATCTCTGAACGTGGTGAAGGGATAATGGTAAAAAGCCTAAGTCTGAGCTATCATGTTGCTTCGCGTAACAATTCATGGGTCAAGGTAAAACCTGAGTATTTGGAAAACTTTGGGGAAAATTTGGATTTAATTGTAATCGGTGTCATTCCTGGAATTAAAAACTCATATATGTGTGCATTAAAAGATGTTGAAAGTGGTATTTTCAAATCATTCTGTACTGTTGCGAATGGTTTCTCTGATGCGGATTTTGATAAAATTCAAAGGTTAACATTTAATAAATGGCACAGATATGCTGAATTTGCTCACCCTAAAGATCTTGAGTTTGGATCCAAAAAGCCTACTCTTTGGATCCATCCAAAAGATTCTGTTGTGTTGGAAATCAGAGCTAGATCTGTTGATTCTCTACTGACAAAAACTTATGCAGTTGGAACTACGCTACATAATTTGTATTGCCGGAGAATTAGAGATGACAAGCTGTATGAAACATGTGCAACGATAACAGATTTTTTTGAATCTAAAGAGCAAATTGAACAAAGAATGGGAAGATCTCAATCTGTAATTAAAAACAGAAGAAAATTGATTGATTCATTTGAAGATACCTATAAGAAAAAAATCAAAGTAATACCAAAGGATCAAATCTTTTCTAGCTTGACATTCATTGTATTGACAGGTTATTCAAAAGTCGAAGGAATATCTTCCACAGAATTGAAAAGACAAATCAAATTGCATGGGGGAACATTATCTAATTCCCCTTATAATATATTTAACAAATCTGTTGTTGTATTAACAGAGAGCTTGACTATTAAGAGCTGTATTTTTTTGGATCAGGGCTTTGACTTAATACTGCCAAAATGGGTATTAGAGTGTACGTCTGCTGAATTTCTAGTTCCGCTAGATAGTTCCCACGTCGTTTCTTCTAATAATCCTGAGCTAAGTTCACATTTAAAGCTCAATGTTGATCCATTTGGAGATAATTATGTGAGTTTGGTACCTTTTTCACCAGAATATCTGAACCAACTTAACATATATGAGCCGCTAAGTCCTGAATGTTTTAACTCAAGCCGGGTAGATTTCATTCAAGATCTTGGTCAATTAGACTTAGATGCTCCGGTGGGACTTTTATTTTCAGGCTTGAGTTTTTATATTTTATGTCTAAAAGAGGGGGATTTTTTTAAGGAGGAGAGTTTGAAAAAACGAATAAGCAAATACCTGGGATCATTTCTGGATTTCGTGCACTGTGCGTTTTTGGTTATTCCTGAATGCTATGCAAGAAGTGCTTTTAGAGAAAAGATAGTGAAAGAAGTCGATGAAATTTCAAAAGAAATTTCAAGGCAGGTAAACTTCACAAAAACTGGGGTAACGCCTGTACCACAAATTGTTAATGAATCTTTTGTTCTTGAATCTATTAGAAACAACGTCATAGTAGACCCCAGAGATCATCTTTTTGTCTAACACTACCTATCATCTGTTTGCTGGTTTGTTTATGTTTTTTCTGTGTAATGCATGTCTTATCTGAAAAGTGTTGCTTTGCTCTATTCCATGGCCGGTCTTCTCCGAGAGTCGTGATCGCAACTTCTTAGCAGCAACAATACTCAAATGAGATGGTACATATGAAATTATTTGATCTGTTTCATCCAAGTTGATGTCATAATGGTTTAGTTCTTGTTACTTAAATATAATGTGTCCAATTTCCTTTAATTATAGATAATTTTCTTAGTTCGTTTTTTCAATTTATGCGCTCTCACTTAATCTGAACATAGATAAGAACTTCGAATTCTATTTAGTTGAGAATTTTTCACTTATTATACTACATCTGAAATTTTGAGATCAGCATCCCATAAGTTGCATAACTATTCAAAGAACATCATATATAATGGATTCAAGTCTTGCACCAGCTGAAAGCGCCGAGAGCGTAACATCAGGTATTGGACACCATCAGCACAAAATCACCTTGAAGCTAGCATGGACAACCGCAGTTGCATACATTAGTGTATTTCAATTTGGTTTTCATTTAGTAAGTATTTAAGCATTTTCCCTTATGATTGCAAATCATGTTTAAAGTTGTTTCTAACATTATCCAGGCGGAACTAAATGCCCCTCTGAGAGATATTTCTTGCCACTCTATTTGGCAAGGACCATTTGATTCTTACAAGGATACATTTTGGTTTAGACATGGACTTAAGAAGTGTATTCCTATGACTGAAGGTGATATTTCAACGGCCACCACTATGCTCACGGTCGGGGGCTTGATCGCTTGTGTTATATCTGGCTCTGGGACTATCTCTGCAATGGTAGGCAGAAGATCCCTTTGCATCATAGATTCTTTACTATTCTTGGTTGGCAGTGTTTTAATGACGCTTTCCAACTCCGTTTGGCAACTCAACTTGGGGAGATTTATTTCCGGACTAGGGGCCGGTCTTTCTCTTGTTGTAACTCCAATATTGATAAATGAAATTACTCCGATTAACCATCGGGGCTTGCTAGGATCGGGACTACAATTTGCAATAGGATTTGGCATATGCTGTGCTCAAGCATTAGCCTTAAAGTTTGCAAATGCCCAAGAATGGAGAAATATATTTTTGGTTGCAGCTATCACAGCTCTCATCCAATTTATTGCTCTTTTTTCGATTCATGAATCACCAAAGTGGATTCTCCTTAACACAGGTGATACCCGTAGAGCAAGTACTATATTGGATGACTTTAGATCAAACAAGAGGCACATAAAAAAAGAGATTAATTATTGGAGAAAGCTCTCCAATATTATGTATAAGCAAGAAGATGCTTCTACAGAAGAAACACCTCTTATCAGCTCAGAAGATCGGTCTGTTAGACTCAACAGATCTTCAACTTCTACTTCTTCAATACACTTGTCATCATATGAATTCTTCACGCTTTCACAATACAGAAAGCAAATGAGAGCTGTTTTTATAGTAATGTCTGCTCAACAATTATGTGGGATGAACGCTATCACATTCTACAGTGTTTCGATCTTATCGAGGTTACTTCCTGATGGGCAAAACCCAATTATTTTATCTTGTTGCATATCATTAACTCAGGTTATCATGGGAATGGTTGTGTCTCCTCTCGTTGACAAAATTGGAAGAAAATTTTTATTGTTGATATCCATATTGGTCATGGCAGTTTCATGCTTTCTGATATCCTTAAGTTCTATCTACCATCTAGATATTATTACTTCTGCATTTATCTTCATATTTGTGATTGGGTATTCAATCGGTTTAGGTCCAATTCCTAATATATTGATCCCCGAATTAGTCAGTTACGAGATTGTGGGGGCTGCTCAATCCTTAGGATCATGCGTAAATTGGACATCAAATATTATTTTGGCATGTAGCTTTCCTGCTATAGCAGATTATTTACAAGATTATGTATTCATGGTCTTTTTCGGCGTTACAATCTATTACTTTTTCGCAATTTTGAAATTTGTGCCTGAAACGCATGGCCATGCAAAGGATGAAGCAATAGAATAATTCCTACTTTCCCAATTGTTCACACGCACACATGCACGACTAAATAGGAAAGTAGTTGAATTAGCAATATAAAAGCACATAACTGAAGCTTCGTGTTTCGTCGTTACTTAATTGAGAATCGATTGAAATCGAAATTCATAGCACGTAGTAAAATATACTTTAATTATGGTTAACTATAAAAATTGGATGAAAGAAATAGATGACAACACTGAAGTCACAAAGTTGTCAATTCCAGGAACCCACAATTCGGCAGCTTGTCACACAGCCTTACCTTCGGTTCAATGTCAGGGAAAATCTGTCACCGAACAATTAGAACACGGTGTAAGATTTTTAGATATTAGATTGGCTAAATTGTTCCTTAAAGAAAATGATGAAGCAAAAGACTTACAGGTTATTCACGGCCAGTTTCCTGTTAAAATCCCGTTCCCATTGAAATTTACCTCGGTCTTGAAAGAAATCTACGAATTTTTGGAAGACAACAAGAGTGAAACCGTAATCGTGTCCTTAAAGCAAGAAGGTCAGAATACTTGGGATAATGATAAAAATGAATTTGGAGATTGTATTTGGGATCGCTATATCAAAGATGATCAGGACAAATGGTACTTGAAGAATGAACTTCCCCGAATTGGAGATTTAAGAGGTAAAGCTGTTTTGTTTAGAAGATTTGGTGACAACAACAACGATAGAAGGGATAAGTTTGGCTTTGATGCATCCTTTTGGGAATATAATTGCGAAACTGATGACAGAGGAAAATTCTGTGTTCAAGACTTTTGCGAGGTCCAGAATGAAGATGATATTTCTAAAAAGGTGGGATATGTTAAACAATTAGCTGAGAAAGCTAGGGAATATAACTCCACCAACAGTGATCCTAAGTTATTCATCAACTTTACTTCAGCTTCTAACTTCTTCAGCCACGACTGCTGGCCCGAACAGGTCGCCAAGCAAATGAAGAAGAGCAAAATTCAGGATACATTTGCTAGAGGTATTGGTGTAGTAGTTTTAGACTACATTGATGCAGATGACTGGAAAATGTCAAAGGAATTGGTAGATAAGAATTTCTAAACGACAGTATTTAGATATTTATGAGATTATTTTGAAGCCAAACGCTAAATAAATTTATAGGCGACTTCGCTCGCATTCGGATCGCACTACCTGTCTTTAACTGATTTCTAAATAGTCTCTCTAGAAGACACTTCTAAACTGCTGCTCAATGCGTAGCTTAGCTTTTCCTCGCATATCTTACGGAGCTTTACCTAGGATTCACAAATTAAAGTCTCTAGCTCTTCAATGTCATAATTCTACTAAAGCATCTAAAACGAATAAAAATGATGAAGCTGAACTTCAACGAATAATTCAATCATCAAACATGGGCTTCAGATCCGTATGCGATACTGGTTTAACAAATAAAAATGATAAGCTTACCGATGATGTATTTAATTCGTCGAATAATAGTACTTATGTGAATGCTGGGAATGAATTTAACGAGACCAAATCGGATTTCAAAAATGAAGTCCTTACGGATTACGGAAGTAATGCCTTAAATCTATCTGTGAATAAAACATCTAACTTTGGCACTTTTAGGGATATCAAGAGAACTGATATTTCGAGGATTGTTCAAGGGTATGTTAATTCCTTCCACAGCACTATTTTAACTGCCAGTAAGACTATCAATGATATTAGTGGCTACACGGAAATTGAAAAACTCAAGCAGGAAGTCCAGAATTTAGAACATAGATTAAAGGAGTACAAAGAAAAATCACTTCAATATAAAAACGAATATGCAGCTGCTATCAATGTGAGGTCAGAACTGCAAAAGGAAATGAATGAATTGTTAACTCGGAAGCACAATTGGTCTCCACAGGACTTAGAAAGATTTACTACGTTATACCGCAGCAACCACGCAAATGAAATAGCCGAAGAGCAATCCCAGAAGAGGTTAGATGAAGCTGAAAAGTTGGTTGACAAAACACAAACCCAACTAACGCATATGATCTTATGTAGATACCATGAAGAGCAGATTTGGTCTGATAAGATTCGTAGATTTTCAACCTGGGGCACAGTTGCATTGATGATAATGAATTTTTTACTTTTCGGTCTAGCCACATTTATCGTAGAACCTTGGAAAAGGAATAAGATGGTAGATGCATTCGAGCAAAAGCTCAAAACTACAATGGATAATAAAGAAGTCATGAATATAAACAAGCCACTTGAAAATTACACATCAGGTTTAAGTACAAAAACTTCCGTCATTTCAGAAGCACTAGAAAAAGGAAACACTACAGTACCAGAGGTATCTCATTCTAAAGACAGCATTAATCGTTCGGATACATCAAGTATTCACGTTTTTAGCTTTCCTAAGACCTACAGCACCATATTTTCCTCCCTTAAAAAATCTTGGAATGATATCATTTCTATGCATATATCGACAATTCAAATTTCGAAATTTGATTTTTCACTAACATTATCCTCTGTTGGGTGTATGTGTTGGTGTATTGGTTTCTTGTGCTCTTATATTATATTTGTCTAAATAGAACTATTTAGTTGAGAAGTATAGAAATCAGAGTCGTTCATTTACCGCTTTGGTTTTAACCGCCACTCACCCATATACTAACGTTTAAGTTGTATTGGTATTAGTAAACATTTAACAGAACTAATCTAAGTTAATTTGTTTAACTGTATAAACCTTTTTGGCTACTATCATTGCATTAAGTTGAATCAATATGGAAGAATTAGGAATTATTGACTCCTCGGCAACAGTTCCGCCACATCTTCTCGCTAACCAGGTACTCTCAAAGCAATCTGGATTAGAAGAGTCATCTGATATTTTTTTAAAACTCAAGAGGTTAGAAAAGGAGCTTGAATTATTACTCTTGCAAGAAGACTATATTAAGGACGAGCAGCGTCATTTGAAGCGAGAATTGGTGAGGGCCCAAGAAGAAGTCAAACGTATAAAGTCAGTTCCTTTAGTGATCGGTCAATTTTTGGAACCTATTGATGAGAATACAGGCATAGTTTCATCAACAACTGGATCAAACTACGTTGTTGAGATATTATCAACATTGGACAGAGAATTATTGAAGCCTTCTTCTTCTGTTGCTTTACATCGTCATTCAAATGCTTTGGTAGATATATTGCCACCAGAGGCAGATTCATCCATCGCAATTGTTGGACAAGATGAAAAACCTGACGTTACATATGCTGATGTTGGTGGTTTGGATATGCAGAAACAAGAGATAAGAGAAGCAGTGGAACTTCCTCTAACCCAAGGAGATTTGTATACACAAATAGGCATTGATCCACCCAGAGGTGTCTTGCTTTATGGTCCACCAGGAACTGGTAAGACTATGTTGGTCAAGGCGGTTGCAAACTCATCTACTGCGTCTTTCATTAGGATTAATGGTTCTGAGTTTGTTCAAAAATATCTCGGTGAAGGTCCTAGAATGGTAAGAGACGTTTTCAGACTAGCCAGAGAGAATTCTCCTGCCATAATTTTTATAGATGAAATTGATGCTATTGCCACGAAGAGATTTGATGCTCAAACAGGAGCAGATAGAGAAGTCCAAAGAATTTTATTGGAGCTTTTGAATCAAATGGATGGTTTTGATCAAACATCTACTGTTAAAGTTATCATGGCAACTAATAGGGCAGACACTTTGGATCCTGCTTTATTAAGACCAGGTAGGTTGGATAGAAAGATTGAATTCCCTTCCTTAAAGGACAGAAGAGAAAGAAGACTTATTTTTTCCACCATTGCATCAAAAATGGCTTTGGCTCCCGAAGTTGATTTGGATTCTTTAATAATGAGAAATGATCCTTTATCAGGTGCTGTTATTGCAGCCATAATGCAAGAAGCTGGTTTGAGAGCTGTCAGGAAGAATAGATACATGATATTGCAGGGTGATCTAGAAGAAGCTTACACAGCACAGGTTAAAACTGGAACTGAACATGACAAATTTGAGTTTTATAAATAGAAAAATATTTATTGAAAGAAGTTCTAAATTAATTCGTAAATAGCTAATCCTTGTATGAGACTGTTCGTATTCTTAATGTCTAAGTGATCCATGTCTAAATGAAATTTGTAGGTCCACCTCTCCTCGTAGCTTCCATCTTTATTGAAATCTTGAGTCAAGAAAGATGCTCGGGGCAATATCAAATAAACCAGCATTTCAGAAGCCCGAAAACTTTCGAGGTACTTGATAAGATCGTTGTAATCCAACCCCATACAATCTAAAACATGATGGTCCGATTCTTTAGAAATCTCGATTTTCATGTCTCCTGTAATTACTGTTCGATCAACTTTTCCTGAACTATCACCATAAACCCAAAGAGGAACTGAATAAGTACGCCACCAAACTTGAATACTTTGTTCAACTTCTGAATTGTTAACAACAGTACTTCTTAAATGTTCTAAGGCCGGGATGACCCCGCCTTGGTGATACAACCCCATTATTAGAGACATAAAAAAGTTGAATGCATACCATACTGCAACAAACATTTTCCAGGAGCATTTTCGATGTATAATTGTGTTACTGTTATTTATATCAAGACTCATGAAATATAATGGAGCTACTGGCAACAAAAATCTTAACTCTTGGTGAGGAATGAAGGATAGAATCAAAACTGCGCCAGCCATTGACAAAAACGTATATGAGAACACTTTTAATCTTGCTTGAAAAATTAACGGAATTAACAAAGAGGGACCAAGGACCTGTGGGATGTTAATTAATAAATGAGTATACCAGGGATGTATCCCATGAAGAGATAAGTTAGACTTATTAGTATTGTATGCAAAATTGTTCCAGGGTGTTATAACAAGTGATGAAATATCGCTTAGGTTGATAAATCCATCTCTGAAAGCAAGAGTATCAAGAATGATAAAAAGAATACTTGTTATGAACATCGAGAACCCCATCATGCAAATAGCAGAGACATCTTGACTCAAACAACGGATTAGCCTCAAGGATGGGAAAATCATAAATGCTGGAAATGTTATACGATTAAATGTCCCGAGTACCACAAAAAAACTGAGCAGAATAATAATCACACTCCTATTTCCTAGGTTCTGTTCGTAGGTCGTAATTAGACACAAACATACCAACACAAGCCAAGTTTCTATTGCATTAGAAAAGCAATGAGTGTGATATACCAAAATTATGTACGATGAGAATGAAAGAAATCTGGCCTTCGATAGCGTCCTGCTTTTAGTCAAATGTGTTAGGGAAAGCCTCAATACAAAATATGTGATCAATGAATTTTGTATCCTGAAAATGAACCAAATATATATCGGCTTTATTTGAATGTTTAAAGTTCGTATAGTGAAAGCGATTGGCCCATATAGTATATATAACGGAACAAGGCTTCTAGCAGGATTCTCATTATTGAATTCCCAAGGTAATGATGCTGAATAACCTAATATGTGTTTTCCAATTACTTCGATCGATTGGAAATGTTCATCAGGGTGTATATAGGAGCTTAATAGGCTAAATAGCAACAATAAGCCCAACTCAAAATATCTCATAATACTCAGATGAATCCCTCATATTAGCTTCAAGATTTTATCTGTATGAAAAATAAGATCGCGGTTTTTTCAGGTGATACATTCAATTATAAAAATGCCTTAACTATATAATTTTTGTTTTAGTGTCTATTTGAATTATGAATCTGCTTCGATATCGCTATATCCTTCTTCGACATCAATTTCTTCAGAGTTTGTTTCAGGCTCTGATTCAGTGTTAGAGTAGTCGTCATGAATATCAAACTCACTTTCTCCATTTTGACGAATGTTATTTTGATAGATTTCTTCACTATCTATTTGGCCATAGAATTCTGCGTCATCAATCTCCTCGATATATTCTACATCACTTGCTTCTTCTTCAAGCTGCTCTTCATAATCTTGAGCAAGAATCTCATTTCTCAATTCCCTTTGCTGCTGCAACATATTCAATCTACCTTGCAATTCCAAAAGCTTTGGTAAATTACTAGCTTTTCTAGAGAGAACGGCATGCAAGTTTGCTAGTTTGGTATTTAAGTTTGGTATCGAACTAAGCATGCCACCATGTACAATTATAACCCATTTCAACCAGAAGTTAAGCTGATCAAACTTTGTGTTTTGACGAGACATTCTCTCTGCCAAACGGTCCAAAAAAATCACTGCCAAGGTAGGATCTAACCTAGAAACGGTCTGCTGGATAACGCTTGAGTCAAGGTTACTCAATACCGACTCAAGCAAAGTGTGATCGTTGCTCCTTAATGCCTGTGATAAGACAACAGCTAAAGAACCGATATGACGACCTGACAATTTCTTAGACGTTCTTCCGGTATTTGTTTTAGCATCCGGCGTCAACTTTTCTAGCTTTTCAGCTAATGATTCTTCTTGCTCTAAATCATCAATATCATCATTGTAATCGATATTATTCAAGTTTAATCCATCAGAAACTACCGCGTTACCCTCGTTGTAGTGTCTTGAAGAGGACAAATCACTTCCATAATATGAATGTTCAATAAACGTATCATTTCTGGATTTAATGAACGTTAATTCCCCTTCTAAGCTATAAGATCCGTTCAATACCCATTGGAGCACATCAAAGTGTGCAATACTAGATCTTTCAAGCCAACTATATATAATATTACCTCCGTTCAAAGATATAGCTCCAAATGGCACGCTTCCTTCTTCTTTGCTCTTAATCTGCTCTTTGGGTCTAGTCAACTTAATGGTTGCATCTGGGGAGTGAGTATTCACCTGATGTCTTCTCTTCTTTCTTGGGCCGGTCTTTGTACCATAATCGCTATCTTTCTCAAATGGGTTATTAAATACCTCAAGGTTACCTTCTTCTGTAAGAGCTACTATAATAGAACTACCGTTCACCTCATTGAATGCAATCTCCTCGACAGGAGAACTTGAAACAAAAACTGATTTCGTAGATGTATCCAGTAGTGAAGCGAGAGTTATGAATCTATCATCTATTGAGCTTGTAAGAAACTTATCACCAGATGATCCCATAGTCACCAAATTATTGACAGGCTGTGCATGAACAGGCAATGTCTTGATTACTGTATGGCTATTAATATCATACACATACAACGAAAATGATGCGATTACCAAACAAGCCGCTCCGGTGAAGTTAGTTGTCAGAATCCTTGTGAACTTTTCAGAAGTATCTAAAGACTTTTGTAATGAAAATGATTGCTTTAACGAATAGCTAATAATGTCCCACTCAGATATATATCCATCTGAATCACAACTCCATAAAGAATCAGTTATACGAGAGTAGTGTATATCCATTATTTCTATTCCACGAGGCACTATAAGTGTTTCCAAGACTTCATTTGTTAACGGAGAATAAATCAATATATTTCCCAGACTCAACCCTACTGCAATGAAAATACTTGCATTGGCGGATATCCACGTCAATACTGTAATTCTTTGTTCCTTTTCAAGTTTATAGGATACATTGATATTGGCTTGTGAAGCGTTCACGCTTTGAACTCGTATTTCATGGACATCCAAAGCCACTGAACCAAAAGCGAAGTAACTACTGGTATGATCAAATTTAGGACTAATCAACACAGAAGATGACATTATTATGAATGAGTATGCAAAATATGAGTAGGTGGTATAATCCCTAAATACTCAGCTCTATCTCCTCCAACCGCTTTACGAAGTTCCTTAGAGTCAGCGTACGTAGTATGTTCTGAGATGCCTACGATGTCCTAAAATTTTTGAAATGTTGTATGCAGGTCCGATTATGTAAAATATGATGAGCTTGATAGTACTAAGCTCCTTCTTCACTTCTAATTATATTGTAAATGTCCAATTGCAGTTGTTAATTTTACTTCTTGTAGCAATAACCTTGTAGTCATCTCTTCAGGCAATCCTGGCTCAGCTTAAGAGATTGAGATGAGCGCTTTAACTTAAGTCATATTGATATGGCATCAAAGCATCTTCTGTTTGTGCAAATATTACAACCATTCCAAGACTTTATGCTTTACATGTGAATACATATCTATGGGATCTGTTATCGCTGAAACTTGCGGTGGGTGATATATAAAAAAAACGCAAGGCATCATCTCAATTGATCACTATGACTATTAGGAAACAATTCCTACAGAATGGGCTACTTCAATGCCGGCGCCTCCTTGTAGTGAAAACTTACTGAAGTACTTTTTTCAGAAGCTCTGGTTCTTTTCATCCGCTGGGATTATGCACCATAGCTTGATGAAGCTGTTGTTTTGATTATGTAATCAGGCAATTTGCAAAAGCTACTTAGTACTAATAACACGAAAACGCATAACTATTGTAGGAACAATAATTTTGTTAAATGTCAGAGCATTCCAGTAGCGGTGGTGAAGACTTAACTTTACCCAAGGCCACCGTTCAAAAAATTATTGGGGAAATTTTGCCGAAGGACATTGTTATTTCAAAAGAAGCTAGAGAGGTTATCACCGAATGCAGCATAGAGTTTATTATGATGCTATCTACTCAACTGAATGATATAGCCGAAAAAGAGGCCAAGAAAACTATAGCTTCTGATCATGTTGTTAAGGCTTTGGAAGAGCTTGGGTTTCACAGTTACTTGGAAATCATCAACAAGATCTTAGGTGAACACAAGGAACTTTTGAAGGGAAAAGAGAAGAAGAATAACAAATTTCAAAACTCAGGTTTATCGGAAGAGGAGCTTTTGAAGCAACAGGAGGAGCTTTTCAGAAGGTCCAGAAACAGATTGCAGAGCAATGGAGCCACAGAAGCACCTTGAGGTTTAGAAACATATGCAAATATTAATTGTACATTAAACGTGAAGATAATAATAACTATCTGGATATAATTGGAAGAAATTTGTATATCTAGTATGTCTTTGTATAGAACATAGGTTTTTAGGTCAATATGAAAATTTCTATTTGACAGCTTACGATCTCGGAGGTGGCCTAACCCAAAAGAACCTCATAAAGGATTACAATAAGATTTATAAATATGAGAGGTAATCTCAATAATGTTCTTATAGCAACAATAAGATTAATGAGCCTTACTTTGATATTACCTTCTTCTATAGCATTTCCTGACAACTGCTGAAATTGGGTATTGGACGAACCTACGGATTGACTTCCCCATCCAATCCTGTTTAAGAATCTATCTTCACTTAAGACTGCTATACCGTTGATAGAAAAGATCGCCAAATATATCAATTTTCCTATACCAAACATGACAAGTTCAATTCAAGATTTACTCAGTAATTAATTTGGGCAATTCTCAAGCTGGGTGTGCATTACGTAAAGATAAACATTAGCTACCTAATTTCACAAAATATTTGATCTTAAATGGAGAAACTCATAAAAAGCAGAAAGAAGGACTCTATAGAGCAGTTTATAGCTTCTCCTCAGGTATTAGTCGAGAATAGTTTGTCCCAGCTAAGGTACATGATTCTTATTGAAGGGCTAAATACTCCTCCGGGATACGATGAATGTCCGTATAGACAACATGTTTGGTCTATTTTGGTTCGAGTTGCTCCATTTCCTACAGAGAAATATGTTAAAATTATTGACCATATAAGTGAACTGATCTCACAAGATATCTACGAAAAGATCAAGAATGACACTTTCAGAACGCTTATGAATAATCAGCAGTTTCATCTGAAGGTCCTGGAACTGACTTTAATTAGGATCCTTTCTGCAATAGCTGCTACTTCAGGAAGAGAAGTTGGCTATGTACAAGGAATGAATGTTCTTCTAGCCCCTATTGCGTATGTGTGTTACAAAAGCGAACCTCAGGCATTTGCTTTATTGCATAATTTGATAACATATCATATACCATTATATATAACTCCTAATCTAGATGGAGTTCACACTGGCTTGAGTTTGGTTGACATTGTTCTAAAGCTAGTTGACCCAGTGCTACATGATTACCTTGATTCTAGCTTTTTGAAGGTCGAGATTTATGCTTTTCCTTCTGTCCTTACCCTTTGTGCTTGCACACCCCCATTGAAATCTGTGCTAAAATTATGGGATTTTTTGTTTGCATATGGCATTCACATGAATATTTTCTTTATTGTGGCTCAACTCGTTTCTCATCGCTCTCTGTTGTTAGCCTCCCAACAACCTATGAAACTCCTCCGTAACTTCCCATCACTAGAAGAAAATGAAATTATAAAGCTAAGCTTGAGTTTTATTCCAGAACTTCCTAAACAATTATATGATCTAATAACAAGGCATGCGTATGATAAAAATGTGCCTTATGAATTGAAAGCTTTTTTAGCTGAGAATGATATCTAATCGATTTTGTTGCAAGGATCATAATATTCCATTGCTATAGTCTTCATGATCAAAAAATGCACAGATGACTGTTCTGTTATTATACGTTTTCCCAGCTATTCCCATAATAGCATTTAACGCGTCTTCTTCCTCATCAAATTCAACATATATTCTTCCAACACCATTTTCTGACAATTGCATTAAATCTGCTGTAAAATCATTTGGCGGTCTTGGGATTTTTAAGCTTTTAATTTTTCCGTAATTAGAAAGCTCTGCATAAATATCTTTCTCTATAAAATCAAATTTTTCTTTATCCAATAAATCAGTAACAGTTACCACGTTTATTAACTGCACAACTTTCAGTTTCCTATGAGGTTCTACATTGATATTCTTTGCTAATTCTTTAAGATTAGTGAAATTTGTTTCACATTCCTGAACACTGGTGAATGATGGGATTATTACCGAAAAAAATGCATCGCTCACAGTCGAAAACTGCTTAATCTGGGAAATTAAGTTTTTCACTTGTGAAATAGTGTCTTCCTTCGATAATCGAGGGATTTTAAAGTTCACAAGGGCAATTCTCTTCGAGTTTTGAGTTCCTTTTTCTCTTAAAATCTTCATACTATTCAAGCTGTTTATAGTTTCCAATTGAGCCGAAAGCTCACTCTCTACAATATCATTGTTGAGTATAATTGTTACCTTTGTTAAGGCATCCGTTTCGATTTCTTGACGCTCCTCATTTTCAACACGGGTAAATCTCTGTACCAAATACTCATTGGGACGCGCTAATTTTAACTGAATTTTGGGATCACTAGCAAAATTAGCTTCAGGTTGTCTTTTAGCTATAAGCTTATAGTCGACAAACGTCCCATTTAGAGCTAATACAACGGTAGCACATGAGTTATTTTTAAATTCTAGTAAAAGCTTATGATCGAGTAATTTCCTTCTCTCAATGTTCTTTAAAGATACAAATTCAGTGTCGATCGACATCAAATAGTCATTGAAATATTGTGTTAATTTAGAAACATCAATTTTTTCAAAGTCAATATCAGAAACTATAATTGTGCAAGCGCTTTGCGAATCTTTAGGATCTGTTCGTGAAATCTCATTGAGAATCTCATTAGAATTGAAAAGCTTTTCTCTTTCCTCACCTTCTAGTTTGAGAAAGTCGACGGTCCTGGGCTGACCTGGTAATGGAAAAAGCCCAGATATTTTTGCCCGTTGGGCAGATATTTTTTCAAATCCTTTAGGCTTTATGCCCCACTGAGAATCTATAACCGTTTCAGCTTCTGCATTAACTTGTGATTTAAGCTTTTCTAACTTCACCTCATACTCGGCTATTAATCCTTCATTAGGTGCTTGGTTATTATTCGACTCATCTCGATTATAAGCAGTTCTCTCTGAATTTCGACTAGATGCGCCGTGATTTCCTCTACCATGCCTTTCATAATACCTGTCATTTTCATTAACTTTCAGATCGTCGTACTTATCGTATCTGTAAGGCTTAAACCTCCTATTTTGAATTCTATGGTCCCCATTAGAAAAATCATTTCCTCTATTATATGGCCTATTGTACCTTCTGCTATCGTAGCCTCTTTCTCGCGCTCTCTCCTGATTGTTAAAACCTCTAGGACCTTTAGCAAACTTATAACCGTTCTCCGTTCCGTTTTTTTTATTTCCTTCCATCCTTGTATCTAATGATTTAATTTTTATTTCAGGGAATGTTCAATTAAGGTTAAATAATCATTACTCTCACAGGGCATCGATTCTGATATTGAGATGAATTTGATGCATCTATAAAAGTTACACAAAATTTATTTATATTCATGCGAAATGATACTCAAAGCTAATTAAAGCTCATCGTGCTCAAAATCGTTTGTTCCTATTGTGGTTTCTGTTCCAGCATCTGAAAAGGATGAGGACTCAGTAGCATCATCAGTGTTGACTTTCAGCGTTTCTCTCTGTAAGACATCACCTTCCTCTTCCAAAGTGGATGACTTGGCATCTGATTTGCTCTTGCTTCTGAGTATTTGTTTGTTTCTTCTATCTAATAATTGATTAAATTTGTCATTTAATGAAGCAATCCTTTCCTTATGTGAGTTTTCAATCACGAATATATCCGAGAGCATATCAACCATTCCAGAAGTGACAGCCTTGTAGTTCTCAAAGAGCTTGTATTTGGGAACTTTTTCAAATTTCTTGTCAGAAAGATCAGCAAAGCTTCCTAACCTCGTTAATTCATCCTTGTAAGATGCCAAAGCACTCTCAAGGTGCATAATCTTCTCGTTTCCTTTCATGAACTTGTACTTCAAGCGATCGTTTTCCTTATCGAAGTTAAATCCTTGTGTTTCAAATTTCTTTCTTATCTCATTAACCTCAGAACCGGAGTTGAGCATGAAACTCTGAACCTTCATTGCTATTTTAGCAGCATCTTCTTGTAGTTTTTCAATAGCACCTTTGGTAAGATCCACATTGTTCATTTCCACCAAACCATTTATTTTATCCTTTACTTGGATGACTTCTTTTTGCTTCAATTCAACTTCCTTGAAAGAAGCTGTTTCATGTTCCAGCTCAAGCCATTCTATAACACTGCTCACAAGTGCAAATGAATTCTCGTATTCTGCCTGAGTCAATTCTTTCAAGAGATCATCTTCATGTTCAATTAATAAAGAGCGCAAAGAATAGCAGTCAGCTTCCAAAGAATTTTTCAATAAATCCAATTGCGCCTCATCAAAATCGGCCCTATCCAATTCCAGTAACTTCTTTTGAATTCTTTCTTTGGCGACTTTTGATATAGGCTTAACTCGAGGATATAAAGGCTTGGCATGTTGCAATTTGATAAATTTAGATTTTTTATCTTTCCTAAGGGTAGAATTCAGATTTATATTACTACTAGTATCGCCTTTCAAATCTTCTACTTCTGTTTCAGAGGATCCTGATAAAGTAGGATCATTATTTCCACATCTTAGCTCAATTTTTTTCAACTGAACCAATTTATTTTGATCAAGCTCGAAAAGAACTACGAGTTCCCTTTTGTCAAAATCGCATTCAAGTGTTGAGGCTTTCTTGTCCAAATCTTCTAATGGAAAGGATTTAATCAAAGCTGAATTCTCAAATAAATCAATTGAATCTATCAGAGATGAATAATTAAATGAAACTGTTTTCTCTGTATTCAACTCTTCTCCCCTCTGGAAAACATTTATAAAATTAGCGCCATCAACACTAACGCTGTAAGAAGCAAAGCTTCTATCAATAAGAGTCAAATCATTTTTATTTTTCAACAAAGATTTTGATTTAAATCCTTGCAAAGTGACACCTTGAACACAACTTTCATCCGCATTAACGGTCTTTGAAATCTTATCCTCGGTTACCAAAGATGCTAAATGATTTTGCACGAATGGTATTCTCGTGGAACCACCATTCAAAATAATTGACTCAACGTCTTTCAAAGTACTACCATCTACCAGCCCGTGTAAGGCATCTAATATTGGCCTTGTAATTCGTTCCAGAATATCAAAGTTCAAGTCTTCAAACTTCTCCTTCGTGACTACTGACTTAAAATCTCTGTCATCATATAAGTTTTCTAAGCTAACTGTATAATCAGCATTAACTGAAAGTACTATCTTGGCCTTCTCAGCAGAATCTTTGAGTCTGGCTGCCACTCTAGCAGGAACTTGCTTATCATCATCAAACTTAAAGGCTTTTTTGAAGTCATCTAATAGTAACTCATATATTGATGTGGTAAAAAGCTGTCCTCCAAGTTTTTGATCATAGCCAACACCTTCGATATCCACGTATGTGCTACCATTGGAGAAAAGAGTGTAACTAAATAATGTTGCTTTCGTAGATCCTGCCCCCATATCATATATCATATAGTAATTCTTTTTATCATTATAATCTTCCTTTTCAAATTTTCTAGTAGAAACATAGTTAAGAGCAACCGCAGTACCTTCGTCTACTAGACACATGATGTTAGGAAATCCAGCTAATTCTAAAGAATCTAAGTAAGCTTGTCTGGTGTCCTGCAGCGCAAAAGGTGGTATGGAGATAGCGACGTCATCTACCTTGGAACGGGTAATACCATCCGATTCAATTTCTCTATTGGCTCTTGCTTGTAGCTGACGCAAGTACATTGCAAAAAGTTCTTCTACGGTAAATGTATCAGATGCATCATCTAACCTTAGGTCAAACGAGATAGGTCTACTCCTTCCGCCATCTGAACTGATTTTAGACCATGGAAACTCTGCAGAATACTCTTCTGCGATCATATCCTCATTATTCTTACCTAACAATGATTTGATGCCAACTACACATGACTGTGGAAATCTAGTGCAAATAGAACTAGCTGCAGATCCAAATACTCTGTTCAACTTCTTCTTGTCCTGTCTAATCAGAATTGCACTCAAATCTTTCCTTTTACCTTCATCAGTTAAAACAAGCTCAAACGAAATTCCTGGCGCTAGCAACACTGCTTTTGTAAATTGCTGTCCAAAATCAATCCCCAAGATAGCTGCCCATGTTCCAACTGCAAAAAGCAACAACGTATGACAAAATAGCATGATGAATATTCCTACTTATCAACTTGTCTCTTACTGATTAACTGCAAAGTCGTTTGTCTATATAGATCTTTTGGCTTACGTACTATTTAAGTTCATGGCTGTCACGTGACGGTGAAATGCCACTTGGCAACTGCTATAGGATATTGCACTGGACCCCAAACCCATCTATCCATACTATCTGTTACGACAGAGACAATTCCTTCAATACCACTTCTAAACCATCGCATTCGATCCTGGTAATCAAGCTATCGAAAAATATTTGGTAATTTTTCAAACTTGGGTATTCAGTAATGTATAGTACTAGAGAAGTCTGAAATATTCTATATGAAGGACTCGTCAGCGAGAATAATTGTTCTTTAGATGACGATTAGACAGGGAGATCAAGACCTCCGCGGTGGCTCCATGGAAAGTATACCCTTTAATGAATTATTAAAAGTTCAGCTTTCTTCAAGCATGTAATATGTCGACCTTTTCAGCTATATATGTATGTACATCTATATAGGCCAATTTTATATATATTGTAGTATTGAAAATTTTGTTAGTCTAAAGCAGTTTTCAAATTTTCATAGGCATTTCAAACGCCTTTCATAGAGATTTTTTGCTCTTTACAAAAATCTCATCGTAAGTTCCATAAAGGCTAAATTTTTTGATAAGAGTTCGGAATATATAAATATTATTTTTTTATTATTTATTTTACATCAGAATTGATAATTTAACATGGGAAATGACCAGGGTGAGATAAGTAAGATGTACATTTCTTACAATAATGTACATCAACTTTGTCAGCAAACAGCAGATGCTATTAAAAAGTTCAAACCAGATCTAATGATTGCAATTGGAGGTGGGGGCTTTATTCCTGCTAGAATGTTGCGTTCATTCATTAGAGAGCCCGGCCAACCAAATGTTAGAATTATGGCCATTATTTTATCTCTTTATGAGCAGCTTGATGATGAGGGATTCGACAATATTGGCACTAAAGTTGTCAGAACCCAATGGTTGGACTACGCAGAATCAGGTGTCGATTTGGTTGGCAAGAATATCTTGATTGTTGATGAGGTGGATGACACCAGGACCACCCTTCACTATGCTGTGTCCGAGTTGAAAAAGGATATAGAAGAACAAGCTAAGGCTAAAAATGCCGATCCTAATTCTACTAAGTTTGGTATTTTTGTGTTGCATGATAAGAAAAAGCCCAAGAGAGCTGAACTTCCTAAGGATATTATGGACGGTAACTACTTTTGTCCTCGCACTGTTCCTGATGTGTGGATAGCATATCCATGGGAAGCGATCGATATTGTTGAGCATACAAAGAGAGCAATTGAACAAGGGAACGACGTCTTTTTGCCTTGAGTATAGAATATGTAATGAAATCTCGATAAATCCTGTGTTATAAATTTTTTTTAGTTATTATAATTAATCTATTTCAATGTAATCAGGGCTCCGTGAATAGTTCTTCAACGAAGGGTGAGCGTTGGACTTATCTTTTCTCTTCTTTTTCTCTCGTAAAGACTGTCCGCTACCTGCAAACTGGTTCGTAATATTTTCTTCAACAGAATTGGTGCCTTCTCTTGGCAACACGACAGGGAAACCAAAAAATAGTTGATTATCTGATAATTCAAAAGAGGCTGGGGGTGCATCGGGGTCTAAATCTGTGATTGACCATGTTTTTTCGGGTTCTTTGCCTCGTTTATCAGCAAGTTGCTGTCCTGTTCCTTTAAATGCCTCAGATCCTCGAGCTTCGATAGCTATTTTAGCATAATTCAAACTCCGTCCCATAGTTCCATAACCTGCTGACCTACTAACCTTGGAGGGGTCTATCGGGTTATGTGATGGCTTAACAACTTTAGGTTTGTACTCAGGTTCTACATAGCCGACGGGAGGGGCAAAGTCTGTTTCCAAATCCGTCTCTACCACACAAATACTGTGCGCTGAGCTTTCTGGCTTCACTTCCAATATCTTGATGCTGTACGTGTAATCATTATAGTTAACTTCAATCATGTCATCTACAGTCAATGTAGAAAATTTTCTCAAAACATTTTCCAATACGGCTTTTGGATCAGATATATCCAAAAAATCTACTGATTGAGGTTCAATCTTAACAAAATTTCCCAACGGAAGGTCACAATTGGCTATTTTCAAAAGCAGTCCAGCAGAGATATCTAACGTAGCCATCATCCAATTAGGAATATAAACTCTCCCCTCTTCAGCTATAAACTCTAACACACCACTATGTGTCCTCCTATCATTTAGTTCATTATAGAGTTCAAATAGCATAGGATATCTGATATGTAACATCGTCAATTTGTTTAAAGCTGATGGAGGCAAAAAGATCTTGCCTCCAAAATTAGCATCATCCTTTCTCATGTTATCTGGCATCATCGAAATGGGATAGCATCGAAAATAGTCTTCAAACTTAGTGTCTATGGGGCCAAATGGACTGGCCCCAAACATTGCAGAACCAAATCCTGAAAACATATAATTTCAGTTTTCTCTTGAATCAAGAGGCTCATATCGCTTTCTCATGTACAGTTCAATTTTGTGTAACGTAAATATTGTCTCTATACGAATATATGTAGTAAAAACTTTTAAATTATTTATCACAAAGCACCATGTTGCGATTGCTCGTGAACTTGAGCTATTCTACTCACCATCAGCTGTTGAGATTCGGTTAAATTACCGAACAAAATAGAGTATTTTTGTGAATCATTTTGAATATACTTGATCTTGCTCATGAACAACTCAAAGACATTGACTTCATCAATAGGTGTCTGTTTCATGGCTTCCAACTCTGCTTCATCTGCTTCAAAGTCCTCCTCATCTAAGTAGGCACCTTCGTATTCATCATCTTCATTATCTTGTGACTCGCTCTGTCCAGTGTACAGTTTTACTCCACGTTCTTGAGATAGAATCTCTTCCCTTGCTTTGATTGCATGAGGTAACACTTCCAAATTCGAAAGCAAAAGGTCTCGAACCTCTTCTGTTAATTCTTTACCTGGAAGGATATCTTTGTCCACGTCGCTCAAGAAATTCAAAGAGGCTATGATTTGCAATTTACATCCAAAGACACTTTGAAAGTCTGTGGAATATTTTGTCCACAATTTTATAAAGTTATCCAAGAATTGCCTTTCATTCAAGAAAGATACCGTAGTGTTTGCATCAACGAAGATACAAGCAAAAAATATCTTTAAAACAGATAAATGGTGTAACATGTAACCATCAAATACTTCTTGTGCTTCTAATGCCATGAATACTTCAAAAACTTCAGGAAGCAATCTAGATAAGAACAGAGATATCCTAGGCCCTAATGCAAGGATAGTAAGTTCGATTAATTCGAAGGCAGAATCAGCAAAAATGGGATCTAATGAATCACCTTTCAATACCTTGAAACAGACATTAATAAGTTCCTGAACATAGACATTCTCGACAGTAATATCTGGGCTAATGAATCCATTATTGATAACGCTTTCAAAAAAAGGTTGGAAATTATCAAAATATTCCTGAGCATATAAATCAAAAGCATCCAAACATTTCTTGAACAATTCCCAAAGAACTTGGGAGACATTTTGTGTGCTGAACAAGATGGATTCCAATATCTCGACAATTTCACTCAAAAATGATACCATGGCATTATCAAGCACAAAATTGGCCATGCTTTGAATAACTGGCTCTAAAGAAGAACCAACTGATGGGGAAGAGTTCATAGCAATAACCAATGTAGTCAATGTATTTAATATTCCGGACGCTTGATATTCCTTATCCAAGTCTAACTTGCTGTCAGGTCCAGAGACCTGTTGTTCCAATAAATCATGTGCTAACTTTAAGAACTGATCAACAAGTCTCGAAGCTAATTCGACTGCATATGGTTCAAGATTTGAGGCAAACTTTTCAACAAATGAATCCATGACGTTGGTTAAAATATCTGATTCGAACTTCTGGGACATCTCTAAAAGCGTTCCCATCAACTGAGGGGCCTGTTCAGCTATATGAACGGCTACAGAATCCTGGTCAACAAGAGTTCTTAATGCATCAACCGAAGTAATCTGAATAGGAAATTGATCCTTATTTTGAAAACATATAATGATGGCTTCAAAAATATGCCTTAATACTTCCTGGTCTTGATAATCATAAAGAAACATTGCCAATGTGTCACAGGCTCTAGCTGTCAACCATGGATACTGTACCATCACAGTACTTGAAAGCTCTGGATAAACAAAAGTGAATAAGACTTGATCTAACTGTCCCTTAACAGGAGAATTATTTTTGTCAAGCTTATATGAGATTGTAGATAATATACGTAATGCTCCCTCTGTCTGCATAGCAAGGTTTAAATTGCTACGATCGGCTGCTCTTTTGTTAAAGATGTCATTTATGATATTCAAGATTTTGTTTACCGAAAACTTGAATTTCTTAACAGATAGACGGAAAATAAAGTTTGTTGACGCAACGTCGGCAGTATTACTTTCTCTATTCACATCGAAGAATTTCCTGATGTACTCTTCAGGCTCATCTTCGTATAGCTCTATCGTTTGTTCATTTGCATTTAATGTTGGCAACACCACATGTAAAATAATTGCTTCAAGCTTATCTGAAATTAGTTGCCATGCTGGTGTATCTATTAACTGCTCCAAGAAAGAAATCATATGGTAAAGAGATCCTTCCGAAAGCCATATTTTCTTATTAGACCAATTCTCGATAATCGACCAGTATACGTTCAATATCTCAGGAACAAAGTTTTCTAAAAATGACCTAGCGAATTCGTTGCTTTCTTTCTCTTTAGTACTCATTCCTCCTCCGTGACGAGTTAATAATCTATGCAAATTTCCAAAGCACCATTTAACACACTTGACCCTAGGGTGTAAACTTCTTACTTCTAAGGAATCTTCTTGCATAATTGAATCAGGAAGAGGCAGATTTATTATCAATATTTGCAAGTGACACCACTTCCCAAGTCTCGAAGTTTCCCTCAAATAGGTTGGAAGAGATGAAAATGTTGTAAATTTGAATATCTTTACAATTAAATATAACATTTCATCCGCTGTCTGGCTTTTATCCTCCAATAATATGGGGACTAATTCCTCTAGTAAAGGGAATAGAGTCTCGGCAGTCACTTCAAGAACGGGGTTGCTCGAATTAGAGGTTTCAAGTCCAGCCCATCTATAGTTTTTGGTATACTCAAATAAGCAGATCAACCCCGCATATACATGGTCAACATTGCTTGAATCAGAGATTAACTTATGCATGACTTCGTTCAACTCATCCCATTTTTCTGCAGCTAAAATGTTGTGAATAGATGTTGACAATTGCAACTTGATTTGATTGTTTTTGAAAGTATGAATTAGAGTTTGAATAATTTTCTCTTTAATCATGGACTTTTCTTCCTCTCCAATAGCAAGAGCACTGGCAGTTCGTGTTTCTGGTATAACCCAGTAATTTGCAACCCTATTCTTGAAAAGAATCGCAGCACTCATCTGAATTCCAAGAGAAACTGTGTTATCCAACATTAAGTCAAGAAGGTAAGCAGTGAACCCAGGTTGTTGTTCGAACAATCTTAACTGAGCCTCACTCTGCTTCCTTATATCTGGCCTTGAGTCGATACTACCTTGTAAAGACGTAAGTAAAGTTTCTCTGTCCATTGTTACAAGTTTTTGGAAAACCGGTGATAGTGATTAAACAGTACTGAAAAATTTTAGCCTCTTCTATTAGTTACACAAAACCATCACATGATTCAAAATACAACAGATAACGGTAGCTTTGACACAGCATTAATATAATAGAAATACTGAATACCAAATCTATGAGACATGAGTTTTAGAATGAGAAATGGCTTAGTTTATGGCTACTAAAGCTTCATAAGAAAGTGATACTGCTAATCTAAACTACAAAGTTCCTCCAAGCCTCGAAATTTTGGAGGCTTTGTATTCCTCTCCAGTAGAATTCTGGGGGCATATTAACAGGATAGAAATCTTTCATCTTCATCCTGTCTTTCTAACAACCGTTTCCCTTCATCAGGCCCTATGAAGTGAGGTAGTGTGTTAACCATTATATCTCATCAAAAAGATTTACCTAATTAGAAAGAAATCATCAATACATGAATATCCAAAGAGATGGCTACGGTATCTGTTATTAAAGGATATAATGTATTGAGTTTAAATGTTAGTAAACGTGAAAACCCTCACTATATATATTTTAAAAAGCATACATCTCAAGTGCAAGGACTGAACAAGAAGAGTTCGGGAAACTCAATATTTTTGTACAATTTACCTTTCAAAACTACGCTTCCGGTTCTTAAAAAGTTTTTTCAAACAGTTGCTATTGGTGCTACTTTAGAAAGTTTTGTACCAAGTCTAATCGCTGATTCTGAAGAAGATGAGTGGGTTGATTTAACAAGCTTGACATCTGATCTAGAGCTTTCAAGGCCACCAAAAGATGGAGCCAAGCTACCACCCAACTGTGGAATAGCCAACTTTGTCGATCAGTCATCCTTCAAGCTTGCATTTAATTCCTTAAAAAAGCTCTCTGATTCGTTTGAGCAGGTGGACTGGCCCTTAAGTACCATAATAGAATTTGGATCTTCCTATTTCTTATCGTCATATAGAGAAATGATCTTAGATACCCCAGCATTATTCGCTGAGGTATCCCAAGCTTTGGTGGACTTCGGCAATGCAGAGCAACAGTCTAAGGAAGAAATTCAAAGACAAACACAACTTGTGGATGAGGATGGGTTTACATTGGTTGTTGGATCGCACAGGAAGACAAAAGCTGGAATATTGGGCAAACAGAAACTAGCAGCTACAGTAGAAACCGTAAAAGCAAAATCGAAGTTGAAGAAGAAGGAAAAAGATGATTTTTATAGATTCCAATTAAGAGAAAGAAAGAAGGAGGAAATGAATGAATTGTTACATAAATTCAAATTAGATCAGGAGAAGGTGAGATTAATGAAGGAGAAGAAGAAGTTTAAACCGTACATAAGTTAGATAGAGTTTAGAGTTTTAGTGCTTATGCAATAATATGGTAAAGGGACGTTTCGCATGAGGCATCTACCTCCACAATCTTACCATCCATAAACCCCCAATAAATCTAATGGAAGACAAAAACGACTTCTACACTAGCCTAGCTGATAGTATCCACGAAAAGTACTTGTCAAGCAATTTTGAAATTAACTGCAATGATTTTGAGATACTCTCTACGATTCGATATGATCCAAAACTAACCAGTGTTTCACCTATAGTGCCCGCCGATATAATTAAGGACAATTTTTTTCTATTTGAAGAACATTATAACAGACTTATTTTTACTTTGCAGTACTTTCAGGCTCAAATCAATAATCAAAAGGAACTTGAATTCGAGCTTGGAGAAGATCTTTTGCTCTCAAAGATAATTGAAGCAGTAACTAAATCAGATCAATTTGTGTTTGTGCCTCTTAAGATAAGGCTTTTGGTTTCATTAAATGGTAACGTGTTAATAGAAGTTATGCCTACTCCTGTTAGGGAAAATTTATTAGATGGTTTACAGGATATTTACGTGCATTCTGAGGATACTTGGGATGTCTACATAGACAAAGAGTTGACTTTGATTTCTCCATTTACTTCATTCAAGACGACAAGAAGAGATCACTATAATCAATCAAGAAATAGAGCATTGCCTGGAGTGAGGCCAGGTAAAGAAGAAGTTTTGTTGATCAATTCACTGGGGCATATCATGGAAGGATCAATTACTAATGTTGCAATAAAAAGAAAGAAAGATGGGAAGTGGATAACGCCTCAGTTGAGTAGTGGATGTCTATGTGGTGTCATGAGGCATTTTCTTTTGAGAAAGGGATTTATAGAAGAAGAAACGATATCTCTAGAATGCGCAGATAACGATACTGAAGTTCTTCTTTTTAATGGGATTATGGGTGTCGTTAGAGGAAGAATAGTAGGTTAGTCTTTCTATTAAGATTTATTCTATGATATTAATTTAGTGGTTTCAATATCTGAGTAACCCAATATATACATTACATCGGCCAAAGAATCTGTATTCAAACAGCAAGGTGCAAGCTTTTGGACCTTGGCTTTAGCGTTCCAAGCGATGCCAAACCCAGCTACTGACATCATCTTTAAATCATTAGCTCCATCACCGACAGCAACGGCCTGGCCTGGATTGATATTATGCTTCAGAGCGATTTCAAGGAGTAGCTCAGCTTTGCGGTTTCCATCAACCACAGTGCCGGAAGTCGTACCATCAAGCTTGAAATTTTCATCGACTCCTAAGTTGTTTGCGTAGGCATAGTCTAACCCCAACTGGTCCTTTATATATGAGGCTAATGGTATAAATCCTCCAGAGCATACAGCCATTGTACAACCCAATGACTTCAATGCTCTGCACAATTCCTTCGCGCCATTGGTAACCTTTAACTGCGCTTTGACATCATCCCATAGGGTTGTAGCATCAATACCTTTTAATAACAATACGCGCTCTTTTAATGACTCTTTAAAGTCTAGTTCCCCATTCATCGCCCTTTCAGTGATTTCTGCGACCTTATCTTCTATATTTGCGTAAGCTGCGATAAGCTCTATCACTTCCTGATAAATTAATGTTGAATCCATGTCGAAAACAAATAATTTTTTATCTTTCCTGGTTGAAGCAGGCTGTACTATCAAGTCGGCTTTACCTTTAATAAGATTTTTTGCTCCTTCCCTTATGGTACCCACATCCTTTTCGTCCAGCAAAAAATAATCGACAGCCTTACCGTTGGATAAGACTTTTTTGTCTGAAATTTCTATATGGTTTTCCGAAATGAACGTCTCAAATTCACTAAAAATATCATCTGGGCCCTTCTGGTACAGAATGAGAGTCAAAGCATAACTGCTGTTCGTCATTTTAAAAAGTATACTGAACTCAATAATATTTCATTCTTTATGACTCTGTCTTTTCATAGTCGTTAGATATATGCAGGAACTTGTGTTAGAACGATCTGGGAAGGCCGTCCGATCTTGCTTCAGTCACCACACCCCTAATTGATCGTACTAAATACAGATTATTGTTATATATCAAGGTCTTCTGGATAAACTAGTATTATAGCTCGGATGTTTGCTTTGTTAACGGAATGAAATAGAAGGAGATTTAAAAAATTGTTCAAAATTGCGAAAAACTTGAATTGTCGCAAAATGCTTATTATTCATATTAAATACTGATATTTATGTATTTTCATGTGACACAATGTTCACGAAGGAAGCCTTAGATAGTATTCACTTAATCCAATTTTCTTACCTAGTTTTTCAAAGTTTTCCATATAGTTTGCTTTCTTCTTTTCAGCAATACGATTCATTTCAACCCAATAAATATCATGAATATATTCGAAGTCCAAATTTCCATTGAATTCTTTATCAAGTTGCTCTTTAGCTACATAATTTTCAAATGGTTGATCATAAATAGTTTTCAGCCTTGTATATGGATCGATAAAAGGACCTACTAATTTAAAGAAGGTGTAACCTATCCAAGGAATATTAGTAAACAAACCTCTACCCAATCTCTCAGGATAATGATGCTGCAATATATGCAACACCTGTTTGGAAATAGAAATTGAAGGGAATTTAGAAGATAGCTTCATGTGATCAGGTGCCGCTTTAAAATCGATCAATAGTGCCAATGTATCTTGTCCTGGTGGCATGAATTGAATAACGCGCTCTAACATGAAGACCAAATGCTGAACTTGTCTAATAGATGAAGAGGTATTTTGATAACCATTTCTCAAGTACAAACATGGCCGGTTATCATTATCGTATCCAACAATTAAGTTTTTACCGGTCAAATTTTCAGGTTCTACCAATTTAGCGGATATCAATTTATCTTTGGCTGTGTGTTGTGGAATTTCTACTATACCGAAGGTTCTTCTCCAAATGATTGTTTCCTCTATTCTTTTTATAGAAACATCTGTCTTCCATTTGGTTGCCCTCAAATATCTAAGGAAGCATTCTTGAGTTAACCAAGCTAACTCTTCATCTAGTAACTTGTGAAATGTGCTAGATCCTTCAGAAATAGCATGTTCTTGTTCTATAAAATTCTCAAAATGGTGTAATACAGCATCATACTTAGCCTGCTGTTCATCAGTAAGTTTATGGTTTGGCTTTTTAATTGGCTTTATAGGATTTTCAAATGGAACGTGACACTTTATGTACTGTTTGTTCTTTTTCGACGCATTGCTGTTCTTACTTGTGACGGTTGATTTGGACGAAATAGAATTAGAGTCTGAAATATCTGGACTATCCAGTTTTTCTTTACTTCTAAATAAATTCATTGCCCTTATAATCAATCTATTTAGTCATATATCTGTCAAGTTGATTTGCCAAGGTTGGCCACTAGTGCGCCAGAAACAAATTTTGAGTAACAAAAACATATCCTTTTTCTGCTTAATTATAGATTCTATGTACAAAGTCATTAAAAGGAAGGGCAGTGATTATAGAGAATGCCCTTTCACGATTGAATATCTAAATGAGATATTGAATACATATAAAGGAGAATTGAACGATAGCACATCACTTCTTCGTCACTTATTAACCAACATTGGTACTAAGTCATCGAAGCATAAATTTTTAGTCGAAGTACATCAGATTGAGGTTAAAGAAACTATGAACGCGGATCTTAGAATAGTATCAAAAATTGGTACTCTATGGAATGATGAGAAAGATGGTTACGTAAATCTAGAAATTGGAAAAGTTGAACCGAATGATGACGAAACAACTCAGCAGGTAGCTGGTAACTCACCTGAAAAGAAAGGCGAACATGCCGAATCGACTAATGAAGCAAATGTTGACAAAGATCAAAACACAGAAAAAGATTTAAGCCAGATCGATACGGTTTTAAAAGATGAAAAGGAAATGTTAGTATTGCCCGAAGGATGTGATACATCTAAAACTTTGGTAATAATTGGGTGGATATATACACCTTAATTACCAGACTCCAAGAAGCTTAATAGATGGTCTAGTTTACTATTCAAGGTTTTTAGTGGAGCTAGATTGATACTCAAATGCTTTGTCGAATTCTTTAAGCTGTTAAAAATTTCAAGAACGTCAATATCGTTGTTGGGATTGAATTCTGGGTATCTATTTTCGCTTTTTATATTCTTTTCAAATTCCTCTGACTCAATATGAATACCGTATTCTTTTTGTTTAACTTCGGATTCTTTATTAATGCTATTCAAGTCTCTTTTTGTTGTTTTTTCATATTCTCTAAGGTAACGGAGATCATTTTGATGTACTTGCTGTAGCTCGCAGTAATATTTTTCAAGATCAGAAAGCTGTTTGTATTCAGCCAGAAGATAAGTCTCTAAGAACTGACTTTGACGTTTTAACTGATCATAGTTTAAGACATCCAATTCTTCATCAATGCCCGAAGATTTATTTAGCACCTTTAGAGTAGAAACAGGAGGTACCTTGGTAGCCTTCAAACGTCTTATAAATGACAGGCTGGCCAAATTGCTAGTCCAACTGTCAACGAGGGCGTCTTGTGCTCTTAGCATCTTCTTACTAACTCTGGAACCATCTCCTACTCTATATTTCTCAATGGCGTTATTAAGACTGATGTTAAGAATTTTTTCAAATGAATTTAGGGTTTTGGGCTCCAACTTCAGCCAACATTTTTCTATGTATTTACCAGAAATACGCTTCTTAGAGTTGACTTCATGATATGGTGGCATTCCTTGTAAACATTCTCTCTTATTATTCACGCTTTCTAATTGATCAAACTGACTGCTATCAGGTGTCTTAAAACCATCTCTTTTCTCGTATCCTATCTCTTTTCCATCCTTGAAAGCTTTGTGATCGGAATCTGCCCCATCAGTTTTACTTTTATCCAACGGTTCGTCAACAACGGCCTCTTTTTGCGTATCAATTTCAATATCCTGTTTATCTAAATACATAACAGCTTGAGAAGCATCCAACCCTGATGATTTTTTATTAGGCTCTTTGTCGTCTACGTCCAGTTTATCTCCGCTCATCTTTCTCTGACTAGTCAAGTCTTCAAGTGCAAACAGCTGTGAAGAGTTTCCATAAGAAGATTTTTTTCTAGACACTTTATTGTCATCATTATTATTTTCTTCCTCCATTTTTATGAAATTAAACAAACCGCCAAATGCTAGTTTAGCGTGCTGATTTAATGTTTGCTTACATGGAGTAAACACCGCGCATCTCTAGAGATAGAAGTTGTTCCAATTATGCTCAATTCTTATTATTCATTATTTGAAGTTATATAATCATTAAATTTAGTTTCTATATGCAAATATGCCAGCTTCATCACTTGCTGGGTAACGCCAAAATAACCCGATAGTCTATCAAATAGGATTGTTTCCAAGTTCATCATATCATGAAGATCCATGGATACGTGTGCAGTATTCCTATCAAAGTTTTGTTTTATCGAAGTGTCTGACAGAATGCTGGGCGATAAAGAATTAGACAGTTTATCTGAATCCAGAACATTAGACGCATCCTCAAATTTAAAAATGTTGTACAATCGCTTTTTCATCATTGACTGGGAGGATTCGCTTTCTATAGGGATCACATTATCCGATAACCAGGAGTAATATTTCTCTATTTTTACATCGCTCCAAGTGATAAGCTCGGCTATATCTATTCTTTTGTCATATGAACTCACGTTTTCTGAATCTCTAATATTGAGAGAATGAATCCAGTCATGTATATTAATGTCGTCAGAACATAAGAGGTAAAGCTTCAAAATGAATATGAGGAAAGCTGCAGTGATTATCTCTGAATTATTCTGTATGGATTCCTCAAAGGAGAGTTCAACTTTTAACTTGATCAGTTGAGCGATGGTTGTGCACATGACAAAGAGTTTGAAGGGTTTTGGGAATGCTAAAATTTTAGATGTAACGTTGTACAATAGTAGGTAATAGTAGTTCCATGGAATTTGAATTACTTTCAAATCCATAATCCTATCTCCAATCATATTTAGACGTTGGTAGAATTCATTTTTCAAAGGCAATTTATATGGCTCCAACGATTTGAGATAAAAGGATGGAAGTTTATCCAACATTTCTTTGGGAATTACGTGAAGGGACTTAAGATACAAGAGTTTATTTCTTTTGAGAAGGTCCATTATATCACAGATATAAAGAGGGGCACCTCCCAATCGCAAAACACTCAAATATATGATACATATCAAATCCAATGCATTTGGCAATTGCTGTTCCTTATGAAGCAGGCCGGCTTGAGTGTCAAAAGACCCAGGAAAAGAAAGTCTCTTAGCCCAAAAAAGCTTAGCGCAGTCTTCCAATTCAGTCTTATCATACACGCCCATTTTTATAACTAATTCTACCTGATTCTTTAAAAGCATTTGCAAACACCGAAAATAAAGCCTTTTGGCGTCTGCACCATAGAGTTTGGTCGGTTTGTGCTGATCCTGAATAACAGCTCTTTTGACTACGCTAAACCCACGCGAGTCTGCCTTTAAATTCAACCTTCTCGTAGCTACAAAATTTTCATCCTCATCGTTATTAAATTCTATATCTCCTTCCATTACATGCCCATATTGACATACCCGCGATCCATCCATGCTTCTCCAGAGTCGGCTTCTGCAATTATCAACTCCGCATATCGGGCCAGTAATCCATTGGGACATGCTAAGCTATTTTGATAGGGATTTTAGGAAACCGTCTGGAAATGTTGTTAAACTGTATCGGAGCTATTTTCTTAATGATTAGAGTGATGGACCAGCATCCCTCTTGAGGATAAAATCATTTTTGTGTAATAAGATGATTATGTGCCGTATTTATTGAAATCTATAACTGGAGTGAATTTAAGTACCATGTGATCTAATATACAATAAACTTCAATTTGATATTCCGGATTTAAAGAGGACAATGTGTTATGCCAATGCTTGGAGGTCCGAACTTTTATTGGCCACTCAAATAACTAAATTCAGAGCCTTAAGCTTCGGGCTCGGTCATAATGCCGAGAAAACCAATTTTAAAAATCTGAATTATGGGGTCTCCTGTATATAGAGTATACCACATTCCTATAGGCAAAATTCAACGTCACCTCGGAGTTAAACCCCTTCTAGCAACGGTAGCGAATAGTGAAAAAAGAGAACAAAAGAGGGGTTTTTCGAAGGACTTATTAAGCAGTTCTCTCACAACCCCACTAATAGAAATTATATAAGTTTAAGGTAGATCCAATATAGAATGTAGAAAATTATTCGGGCATAAGATTCTTATTCACAATGCTTAGAAATACTATTGTAAAGGGTCCAAGATCCGTTGCCGGTTTGCAACAAGTTGCTAAAGCTTCATTTAGATTATATTCTAACTTACCATTAAGTGTTGATATCACTTTGCCAAATGGTACTACTTACGAACAACCAACTGGTTTGTTTATTAACAACGAGTTTGTTTTACCAAAACAAAAGAAGTCTTTTGAAGTTATATCTCCATCCACCGAGGAAGAAGTGACACACGTGTATGAGGCCAGAGAAGAAGATGTAGAAAAGGCAGTTGAAGCAGCTGAAGCAGCCTTTGAAAGCTCCTGGTCTAAGGGTGAACCAGCTCTCAGAGCTAAAGTGTTGTTTCAACTTGCAGATTTGATCGAACAGAACGCCGATACTCTTGCTCATATCGAGTCTTTAGATAACGGTAAATCCTTGATGTGCTCAAGAGGTGACGTTGCTTTGACAGCTAATTACATTAGATCATGTGGTGGTTGGGCCGACAAGCTTTGCGGTTCTGTCCCTGAAACTGGCGACACTCACTTTAACTATGTTAGAAGAGAGCCAATTGGTGTTTGTGGTCAAATTATCCCATGGAACTTCCCATTGTTGATGCTTTCATGGAAGATAGGTCCAGCATTAGCTGCTGGTAATACCGTCGTCTTGAAATCAGCCGAATCTACACCATTATCAGCATTGTTCGTCGCTCTGTTGTTACAAAAGACCGATATTCCAAAAGGTGTCGTTAACATCGTTTCCGGTTTTGGTAAAATCGCCGGTGAAGCCATTGCATCTCACCCTCGTATTAAAAAGGTTGCTTTCACTGGTTCTACTGCCACTGGTAGACACATCATGAGAGCTGCTGCTAACTCTAACTTGAAGAAGATCACCTTGGAATTGGGTGGTAAGTCTCCTAATATCGTCTTTGACGATGCAGATGTATCTAAGGCTGTTCAATCATTGATCACTGGTATCTTTTACAACACCGGTGAAGTCTGCTGCGCTGGTTCAAGAATATATGTCCAAGAAGGGATTTACGATAAGATCGTGGAGGAGTTGAATGTTCAAGTTCCAAAGATCAAGATTGGCGATCCATTCAAAGAGGATACCTTTATGGGTGCCCAAGCTTCTCAAGCTCAATTAACCAAGATTTTGAGTTACATTGACATTGGTAAGAAGGAAGGTGCTACATTGATCTCCGGTGGTGAAAGACACGGTGATAAGGGTTTCTTCGTCAAGCCAACCATTTTCGGTGATGTCAAGGAAAGCATGAGAATTGTTAAAGAAGAGATTTTTGGACCTGTTGTTACCATCAGCAAGTTCAAGACTGTTGATGAAGTTGTCAACTTGGCCAATGATAGTGAATACGGTTTAGCTGCTGGTGTTCACACCGAGGACATTAACAAAGCAATTAATGTTTCTAACAGACTTAAGGCTGGTACTATCTGGGTTAACACCTACAACGATTTCCACCAAATGGTACCATTCGGTGGTTTCGGAGAATCTGGAATTGGTAGAGAAATGGGAGCCGCCGCTTTCGAAAGTTACACACAAGCTAAGGCTGTCAGAATCGGCCTTACCAAGAAAAATTAAACTTGTATAGGTATTTAAAAGCTATGTATGATAATGACTAAGTTTGTACGCAATTTGGAACCATGTAAAACTGTTTTCTTCTAAGATATATTTTTCGATTGAGGTGTATACTGAATGGCCTTTTGTTCCCCAACATCGCCTCGGACTTTGCTGTTATGTACCTATTCGGCCCTTTGAAAATGTGCCTGATAATAAGCTGAGAGTTCTGGCACAAGCACATATACGCACGTGCTGGTGTGACTGTTTTAATTAGATGATGTTTACTGCTTTGTGTAACGCATATGGTATTACGTAAGTATATCATATTTATGACATAAGTCAATTTGGAAAATTTTCAGGACTGCACACCCGCTCAGAGTTTAGCACTCAATTAAAACTTTTTCAAACTTAGGATTTAGAATCTGTTAATACTTTAAACACAAAGGTTATATTTGGAGAATGGTAAGTTTCTATTCTAGTTTAATGTTCATGATCGATAGCAGGGGTGTTTTATAAACTTATATCGAAGGGGGGAAAGCTCTGTAAGTGGAAGTAGAAAAATGTAATATGGTGTTGAGTTGGGGTTAGCAAATGGAAAGGTTAAAAATTTGATGATTCGTCAACTTAAAACTTAGTACTTATGTATGAGCTTTAGGAGGATAAGTTAAACGTGAATTTCTTACAGAGCAAGAATATTGGAAACAATGCTATGTTGTATCAATCATGAAAATTTTTAAAGTTTGAATCTTTTACTAACTTTTTTCAGAGTGACCCAGTTACTATTAGAACTCGTAAGGTTATTACCAACCCATTGTTGTCCAGAAGACAATTCGTTGTTGACGTATTGCACCCAAACAGAGCAAACGTCTCTAAGGATGAGTTGCGTGAAAGATTGGCTGAAATCTACAAGGCCGAGAAGGACACCGTTTCCGTATTTGGTTTCAGAACTCAATATGGTGGTGGAAAATCTACTGGTTTCGGTTTGATCTACCAATCTGTTGCTGATGCCAAGAGATTTGAGCCATCTTACAGATTAGTCAGATACGGTATGGCTGAAAAGGTTGAAAAGCCTGCTAGACAACAAAGAAAGCAAAAGAAGAACAGAGATAAGAAGATCTTTGGTACTCAACGTCGTGCTGCCAAGAGAGCTGCCAGAAGAAACGCTGATTAAATTTAACATTAGAATCTTTTTGGTTTTGCAATATTTGTTACTGTATCTTACATAGAAAAGTATATTGTTTCCTCGGATAGTTTCTATGCTGTTGGTTGCATCACATTAATAAAACATTACTGTCGTATATCTATAATGTAGTCATCGCGAATAGAAATCGTTTGTGTAATAACTAGATCATCGGTTCTTTAATATTTCACTTTAAGGATGTCAGAACGCAAAGCCATAAACAAGTACTACCCGCCTGATTATGATCCTTCTAAAGTGCCTAAGTTAAAGAAGGCAGCGAAGAAAAAAGAACGAATTACTTTGAGTGCTCCTTACTCAATGAGATGCACCAGATGCAACGAATACATTGCAGAAAGAAGGAAGTTCAATGCAACCAAGGAGATTACAAACGAAAAGTACATGAACATCAAAATAATCAGGTTTCACATAACTTGTCCAAACTGTAATAACTCCATTAGTTTCAAGACAAGCCCGCAAACGGAACTGCTTTTTGAGCCAGAGGTGGGTGCCGTTAGAAATTATGAGCCGAAGAAGCTGAAAGTGTCCGAAGATAAGCAGGAATCAGAGTTAGATGTGCTTCAGCGATTAGAGAAAGAAGATATAGAGGGTAGGCTATACCAGCATCAGCAAAAGAGGAGGAAGTTTGATAAGTTTTGGAAGCAAAACGAAAAATTGAACGATGGAGAATCTGACATCATTGAGAATCTAGAAAGAAAATTGAAAAAACAACAAAGAGAACAAGAAATAAATAATGAATTGCTCGAATTACAACATAAGAAAGTGCAGGGCCAGAATCCTGGCCTTAGAGATGAAAAATTGAGAAGAGCGCAGGAAAGACTTGAGGTAGATGGTTCAAAACACGGAAACAACGCAAATTCTGATGAAATCATCGCAGAGAATTCATTTAGACAATTAAAGCGTTTGAAATCCGAATCTAAAGAGCAAAATTGTTCTGAATTGCTGGACATATCTCAGAAACAATTTAAAAATATCATTACATTAAAGAAGAAGATCAATGTTTCATCACAAACTAAGAATATTATTCCTGAGCCCGTTTCAAATTTGAACTTACAATATAGCTCTTCGGAAGATGACTAGCGTTTCAAATAGTATTATTATATATCATATATTTCGAGCTAATTGAACGAAAATTCATTTAAGGTAGTTGTCAAGTTATCTGGAACAGATACTTTAGCATGGTAATCAGCTTGAATCTTTGTGAGATTTTCAATCAATAAATTAACAGAAGATTTATCCATATCTTTTCTGCATAAGCATATTCCTCTAATATAGTCCACAGAACAATAATAAAATGAAGTTAAAATTTCATTCTCCCATAAATCTGGGATTACCGTCATTGGGTCATCGCATGTACCTAAATAACCCAAAAACTCTATAGCTCGCAAACTATTTAATAGATATGCGGAATCCTTTCTGGTAAACAAATGCTCCAAACCGCCATAAAAGGTTGTCACATCACGCTCAATTGCTTCTGCAAATGACTTAAATTTCTTTGTTTCATGGGGATCGATTTTTTTACCAGAACCATGTAAAATGTTTTCATACCCTATTCTAATATAAGAAGAGATAAAGACATCCAACAAAAGAGCAAACGTACACAGGTATATATCATAAGATGCATAGCTTCTCAATTCTTCCATATATTCACAAATTGTTTCAACAACTTTTTGAGAAATGCTGTACTCATCAGAAGGCTTAGAACTTCCTTGGTCATACCATGACTTTGTAAACAATGAAGAAAGAGCAGGGTATAAATCATTGATTATGATATCAATGATTACCCTTATGACTTGTGCGATCAACTCTGTGCTAGCAGGTACGGTATTATCAAAGGCTTCTTGAACTCTACCCTGGTATGTTGAATGTACCTTGTCTTTATATGTCGGTAAGAATCTGTCTTGGAGTCTGTCTGTAGTAATCTCAATCGTATTACCAAGTGCTGCTAAATATTCAATCAACCCCCTTCTTGAAATTGCATCAAGCTCCTCCGGTGTCATCTTGTCTAAATCTATTGCCTGATTAGTATCCTTGCTTCGAAAAAATCTTTTTGTTTTACTCTCCTTAATAAGGAATCTATCATTGGAATACACTGACATGTACTTATCGAACTCATCCTCTACCAAAAGCTTATAATTAAGTATTCGCTTTATGTAACACTCAGACCAATTCTCAATAACTCCTACCAAAATACTACCATATCCTGCTTCAACAGCTACATCAGCTTGCTCTTTAAATATCGTAAGAGGAGTAGTAAAGTCAGGCAAGACGAATACATCACCTTGAACTTCTAAGGTGACTAATTGGTCATTCATATCCTCATCATCAAATGTTTGGTGGTATGTATAAGTGTCTGGAGGGGAACTTCTTTCTACAAACGTCACAGATTCTTGCTTCATTAAATTATCATTCCATTCTTTCATCTTTTTAATAATGACCAGCGAATAGTCTTCTAGGACCACTTTTTTTAACTCATCACCAATAATTGACTTTTTCTCTTTCTTGATTTTAATTTTACTCTTTCCGTGTTCTAGTTGAGAATCTAGAGATAAAATAAACTCAGAATAATGAGAGTCATATGCTAATATTTTTAATAAATCTTCAGCTGGCGGGTCTGAATTAATGAAGTCCATGGTGAAATTATGAAGTCTGTTGTAATATACATTTTCAATAAACTCATCTATTTTCCACGAAGAGGGACAGAGAGGAGCCAACAGATCTTTTATAAAGACTAGTTCATCTTCTAACCAATTTAAATTATCATACACAAGAATCTTATCCAGCGAAAAATGCTCAACGCATTTGTCAAATGTTTCGGAGACTGATTCTTCCATTCTATCAAAAAAGAACTTTCTGTAATTCCGTTTCGCTCCCCTAAACTTAGTATAGTCAATATAAGGCAATTCCTTAGACTCAAGTAAATTTAGGTTCTTCTTTAAAGCAAACTTCAAATCTTCTTTGGCTTCAAATTCAATTACTGATACAATTTTCAATACCAATTCTGAATTTCCCTCTTTTAAGCCCTCCGTAATACTAATTATAGCCTCTTTCAACAACTGGTCATACTTTTTGAAAGATTTGTTCATTGGCATAACTACTTTAGATACAATTGATTTAAAATCATCAGATAGCTTTACTGCTCCTAACTCGAGAAAGTCCTTTAAATTTCGTACTTGAGTTAATGAATAATGAATATGAAGTAAATGATCCATCCTATAAGTAATATCATCACATATTAAAGAGAATTCTTCATCTATGAGCGTATTTAGGGAGTCCAAAGTATGCTTGAATGTAGATATATCATGATAAAGGGACTTCACTTGAATAAGAAATTGATTTAGGTCAGTCATTTTACGTATGGTCTCAATGTCCTTCACTTGCGAAAATGACTCATCATATATCAGGTTAATTTTATCGACTGTGGACTTAACATTGTTTAATTTGGAAGAGCATGAACTAAGCTTTTTCAAGTCAGACAGGATTGAGTCTATCTGGGACTGAGTGATATTATTTAAACGGGCATCGATCGAAGCTTTTTCCTTTGAGAATTGTTGTAGCAAGGTCGGAATCTTAACTAGTTCATCTTCCACCTTTATCAAGTTAGCTATTCTAGACAAAGCCGGGCCACTCATAATATCATACTAGAACTATTCTAGATTATTTAAGGCCTATACAAAACAATTACTTCAACTAATAGCGCGTCGTGTACGTAACAATAGTTTAAAACTAATTCTATGCCTTACATGTACTGGTACTTAGGTGTTGTATGCGTATACTAATAACTACATTTATCTAACGTATCAGATATATATTTAGTGCATAGTGCATACCACAGGATATGGTGCCATAAGACTGCGAAGCCCGAATTAACCAAAAAAAAGATCAAGAATTAAACTTCTCAGGTCGATCTTTTATTGTGTTGATGATGGTGATTTCCACTATATCTCCTAGAGGATCCACCTTGGCCATTAAAGTTATGATGACTACTATGATTATTCATATGAGCAGGTGTACCATTATAAGGATTTCCAACCATCATCATACTACCATTAATAGGGCTCGTAGCTCCAACAAAAGCTCCAGGTTGCACAACGAATCCTGCCGCTGGCATGAATGGAGAGTCAGGCGAAGGATTGTACATAGGTATACCTGGCTGAGAAGGGGGCGCTCCTGAGAACTGCTGTTGCTGGTACATCATAGCAGCATGAAACTGCTGTTGTTGAAAATGTGCCAAAGCAGCAGCTTGTTGTTGCTGTTGCGGTGTCATAGGAAAGTTTCCAGACTCTTGCAACATTGTCACTCCTCCAAAGCCTCCCGGAATAGTCATGTTAGGGGTCCCAGGAACAGGACTGGGAATATAGGAAAATGCATTTTGAATCAAGGGTGCAGAGCCTTTCAAAGAGCTTGGAGAAGGAAATAATGCGTCATGTGTAATATCAGTTGTAAAATCCCAAGTAGGGGGAGTCTGGAATGTCTTTTCAAATGAGGCTGGTACCTTTTTAGACCCCGATTTTTTCTCGACAGTTAAGAATAAATTGAACGAATTCTTCCACTCTTTAGATTTCTTAATCTGTCCCTCTTTAGTAGGAATCTTCTCAGCTCCACCAAAGAAATCAGCTGGAGTGATTTGATGATGACGTTTGAAATTAACAGAAGAGCTCACACTTGAATTACTACCACTTGTATTTGCTCTTTGGTTATTCATCCTGGGGGAAGATATTTTCTGCTGGAAACTTGATTTTGGTAAATTGGGAGAGGTTTGGCTGTCAAGAGTTTTAGTAGAAGGTGTAAACAGAGCAGCTTTAGGGTTCAATTTAAATGCAGGCTTTGTAGGATCCATGCGTCTTCTCTGAGTGGCATGCAGGGAATCAAACTTAGTCTTGTCAGGAGACTTAGATCCCTCCGTTTTGCCCGTAGTAGCTCTCAAGCCGGAATGCTCTGATTTGTGTGGAGATAAGGATTCTTCCTTCTTTTTTCTCAATATTTCGTCCTGCTTGACTTTATCCTTCGCAAGGATAGGCAATAAATCGTTAGGAAGCTTGTGAGGAACCTTGAAGTTGGCACTAAATTCTTTGAGAGAATTTATCTCACTTTCGGCATTCAAGCGGAATGTATCACTGGATTGTTTTGTTGATTGTTGTTTTGCTCGTGAATCCTTCTTGCTTCTTTCTGCAGCAACTGACTTACCTTCTTGGGCATGTAATGGTGTTGGTGTACGAGAATTTGCGATAGAGGCTGCTGTTGCTGAACTTGAGATGATAGCAGGATCATCGTGATAGTTCGCTGCCTTTTGTGTTGCAGTATCATGTTCACTAGCCGTCTTTAGATCGGGAGAATTGACTTCCTTTAAGACGTTAGAGCCTTTCAAAGCAGCCATCAATTCATTACCTCTTCTATCTACACCAGAGTACTTATCTTCTTCATCAAAGCCACTATCATCCACTAATAAACCCCTTTCTTCTAAAACATGACGGTCAGAAGAAGCCTGCGATTCAATTTCCTTTGCAATTTTATCAGCTTGTTGCAACCGCTTCTGGAAATCAGGTGCAGATTTATTGATCTTGGTTGTGTATAAATGTTCATCATATGATGATTGAACACCAAATTTCTCTTCATTTACCTTGAATTGGTCCCAACTTTCTGAAGCGTTAGTGTTATCATCCAACGACAAATTGAATGAGTCATCTTCAGGAACCCAACGTTGAAGTTTTTTTTCTTTCAATTCCTTCTGGCCGCTAATATCTTTATCTGTCTTGAAATTTTGCGAACTGGTAGGAGAAGAAACGGCTGCCTCCATTGGGCGAATTTTCAGGGAAGGGATCTTCGCTTCACTTTCGGTCAGACTAAGATCAACACCTTGAACCTCAAAGTCCATCAAATCTTTTACCTTGATGATTATCTTGTCCGGAATATCTTCCACTTTATCAAGGTTACTCTTTTCGTTGGTGATTGCTTTAGAAATCACAGTCGGGTTCAGAAGAACAATTGATATACCCGCAAGACTTGCTTGAGCACTGGGCTGCAAGTCAGCACTAAGTAATGTGCCTTGGATTTTAGACCCTGACGAGACAGTAGCGATGCACTTTTTACCTATTGACTTAGCTACCAAAAATGTAACCTTGTCCGTGCCTTCTTTGTTTTGCTCTTTGGTACCCTTATTTTCTGCTACCATACTACTGCTGGAGGTAGCTCTAGAGTTAGAGCGACGATGACCGTTAGTTCCATTCGAATGAGTTCCAGTCTTATTATTAGCATGGAGATTCTGGGAATTTGATGTGTTGGCTTGCTTGTTGCCGAGGCTGGCCCGGGGATTAGTATTAAGCCCCTTCATTTTTTTGTATTCTGTATATCAATAAGAATCCTATAATGCCGACTTGATTTTTTTCTTCTTTTTTATTATTTGACTCTCTAAACAATGATTCAAATTCTTATAGTTTCCAATTTTCTCAGTAGAAACAGAATTGATATATAGAAAAAAAAAGATAGCCTCACTAGTCAGTGAAGATTTTGATCAATTGAGAAAACCTGTTCAATAAAAAGGGAAATGGCCCAAGGTCAACTGATTTAAGAAGAACCTGTTACTATAACTATCGATAGCCGTTTGTTGTCGATTAATGAATTATGCTCTTACTGTCGCCTTCCACAAAACGTCTTATTGCGGGTAACTACGCGATAAAAACTAAACAGTTAACAACAAATGCTAAATACTCCAATACCGATTTCTACCTCATCCACTACTGAACCCCAATATAGTAACACGAATTCCCTTATGAACTTCAAGTCTTGCGAAGAATATGGGTCTAACTCCATTTCTTCCATATCTTGGTATGTAATTTGTATTGTAATTTTCTCCTGTTCCGAAATAGATTCAGCAATTTGACTCAAATCATTAGCATTGGATTGGAGACCAGTTTGTCGGGCATTAAATTCTTCTAATATCACATCTTCAATAATTCTGAACCATCTAGAGGTTAAATCGTGAAATTGGCTTACAAGCTCGATTGAGGATAACAAATTATCCTTGACCTTTGCATCGGAATTTCCAGAAGCTAACAGCTCTTCGTAGGCAGCGTTAGAGTGATCCGAATTGTCATCAACAGATAAAGTTACTGATCCAGCAGATGCAAACCATGAAAAAGCTGACCATATGTACTCACTCCAAGACATTGGTTCTGTAGATTTCGCAAGCCACCATAGTGGTTCTTCGTCACCATCATCACTTAAAGTAGCACTTTGAATGCTAGTGAGAGACTTCCCATCACTATTCCTATTTTTATTGATCAATGAATACAGGTGCTTAAACTTATGATAGTCCTTTAATGTAGCTTTAATATTTTTGGAATCTTGTCTAACTACCGAGTATAATGTTCTACTCAGATGATTATCAAATAAATAAGGTACCTTTTCTTCTGCACTTGGAAGTGTAGCTCCATAGTCATATATCTTATTATTTGTTATAAGAATTTCATCATTAGTTGCAAATATGACACCTTCTTCCAAGTATCTATGATTTTCCATATCATGTAAGCCGGCAGTGAATAATGGAGTAGATATTTTTTTCGCCTTAGAATAAACATTACAGTTGTTAGGTATCAATGAAAGTAACATGAGTAAATAGGTGAAACAACCGGCAGAGTAATTGTCTATTTCACTACCTCCGTCATGGAATAATGCTATTCTTTTTCTCAACAAGCATAATTTGAACAAAGGAAATAATATAGGACCTAAGCTGTCAAACATTAAAGAAGTCTGTAATAAAGGATGGTTCCTTGGATTTGCAATTTTGTTTATATTGTCGAATTTAACCAGTATTAGTTTATCATACAAGCTTTCCAATAGAGAAAAATCATCAAACTTTTTGTTATTAATAAAATTTACCAAAGTCTCGTCTAAAATATTAAGGTACTCCCAACCATTTTTCACATATCTGTTTGGTTCCCAATCTTCCTTCTCGCTCCCTTCACAAAGAACACCTAAAGAATACATCGCAACGTCTTCCCGTTTGATAGGTTCATCTTCATGATAATCCCCTAGTACTTTTTGACGGTATCTACTGAGCCCATGATAGGAGTTTTGATTCAAGTGTTGAGCCAATAGTACCGTGCTTTCATCTGATTCCTGAATTCCTGATGGGAGTGCTTTAAACTCAATTCCACTTAGCAATGCTTCTTCCTTAATTTCTGTTCTTTTCCAAATTAATTGGTAACCAACCTTCATGTCAAATTTAACCAAAAACAAGGCCACCACCTTAGAGTATACTAGCTCATGGACAACCTGTGTACCTGAATCTGATGCCATTCTGTTTAAAATTATTTGCTAAATAAATTAACGAATTAATGTTCATCTCTGCATCACATTATCGGTTCAATTTATTGCGATTAATGCGCTACGCTGTGAAAGTAATAATTTATTTGCTATTATATTAACTAATAATTCTATGATCTTGAGTTACGTGTATCATTTATAGATATCATGATTTCAGCAACCTTTAACCTTGGCGCTTCATGGAAATCTCGTTAAATCACCTGAAGCTGGAGATTTCAGCTTGTCTGTGGATAATAAAAATGGCATGATTAGATCCCTGAGCCTTTTGAATAGAACCAAAGCACGTAAACTGCGGAAGAAGTAACATGTCAAGGATATCCTGATCAAAACCCTTAGAGAATTGGCCAGCTGCTCCAGTACTCTATACAGCACAGAACTTTTGATCTCCTAAACTTGTGATACGGTAATCTAGCCCCATATACTAAGCACGAATACGTAAAACAAAGTTAACAACAACGGCTACCAACAAAAAGACGCAAAGCATAGTTGGTCCGAACCTGTCATCGTAAGGCCCAGAACCTCTCATTCTAATAGCTTTTGCTCTCCAGTGGTAAGTCACCAAAGCATATAGCATAGTGAACATAGCAATAAAAGTGAACAAACCAGCAGACACTCTACCAATCGAATCTCCAAAGTTAAGTAAACCAACACCTAAAGAACCAAGGATAACTGTAAAATTTAACCATGATAAGAATGTTCTCTCATTAGCAAAGAATACTTTCGGTTCAACTCTTGCTGGAATTGAAATTCTTTTATTTTGTGAAGACATTTAATGGAAAATAAAACTTTAAGCCTTTGATATCAAAGAACTATTTTACAACTAGCTTCAAAGTATCCTTTATTTAATTCCTGTATCTATTGCACGTGGGCTCACCATAAGGACTAATGAGGATTTTTATTCTGGCGCTCCATTGCAAATTACTTACCTAAACATGCTTCCCTTCTGACGAGGAAAAGACAGAATAGCGAACTAAGGTATAGTCTAATATTAAATAACATGTATAAGTAATCCTTAACTCATATAAAGTCTATGTAGAGATGGTTGAAATAAAACCATTTATGACTAACCATGTCAGGGCCATTTAGTCACATCTAAACTGATGAGGAAGCCTCAAGATCCATCCTTAAATTCTTGAATAGCTTTTTGCTCTTTTTATTTGGACCACGATTTCTTATTCTCTTATAAAGAGCTGCAATCATAGGAAACCAAACCCTCTCTCCATAAAACATAAAAAGAAAGTTTAAGCAGGCAAATACCAAAATTAGTAGGTAAAATGAAGTGGACAATTTTGTCAATTGCATTATTTCACCCCACCTTGAATCTGGATCCACAAAGAAGAGCATGGTAGAAATAATAATCAGAGTAATAAGATTGACCATGAACAGAGTGTTAGATTTTATGGGCTCTCTGTATGGTGCACCTGTATTCAATATCGCCGCCATAAAGATGTATTGGAAATTAGAGAAAAGAAAAAGAACAGTATTATCGGATGATTTAACTTCATCATCATTTCCTAAAACTGGGCGAATATACCAAGGTTCCTTTTGGACTGCAATCCATAATAAAATTTGCGCAATCATAATAGAAAGTATGTGACAGCAGATTGGGATCAATATCTTTGGAGACACCAAATTAGCTGAGGGCCTTTTGACCACTAACCTCTTATAAGGCTTCGACCATGACATCAATATGGCCAATGGAAGTATTAAGAGCAAGTCTATGTAGAGAAACTGAAAATCTCCCAAGTTGGTCCCTCTTTTATAAAGAATTGTAATCGTAATAAACTGAATGGCTGAATATAGCGACATGTATTTGAAACAAGCAAAACTGGTTACCAAGCTTGACCTTCCCTCTTTTATAACATTTATCACGCAAGAAATCTCGAATTTTCTTGATGTAAATGGAGCAGCAACAGAAGCTTCAGCTTCTGATAAAGATATACCAACATCAGCAGCCTTAAGAGCACCACAGTCGTTAGCACCATCACCACAGAAGCAAACAGTGTAATCTAATTTTTGAAGTTGCTCAACAAGTTCATTTTTCTCATCAGGAGACATTCTAGCAAAAATATCACATTTCATTAATATCTTTCGCTTTAATGTGGTGTCTGTTAAGTCAGTTAGAATATGTCGAAATATATCACCTGTAATAGCAAGTCTGTAATTTTCAGTGAATTTGTCCTCTGACATGTCGCAATAATCGGGAAGCAAAGGCTCTAGAGTGTCTGATTCAAGCCTTTTGGAAGGATCATTAACCTCATGCCAGCGAACTTTCAATATTCCATCTTCAGTCTTCTCTATGGATGACAAATATATTTCATCAACATCTTGACTAACTAGGTTGCAATCTTTTGCAACGCTGATTGCAGTAAGCACATTATCTCCAGTGCACATAACAGTTCTAATCTTTGCATCAGACAATTCTCTTAAAGTTGGCTTCGAAGATGGCTTTAATCTGTTCTCGAAAACTATGAATCCCGTAAAAATTAAATTAGACTCTGCCTCTTCCCTAGCAATATTTTTAACTTGAGAATTTACATCCATCACCTTACAAGCTGTGGCTATTACTCTATATCCACGATGCGTGTATAGTGACAATACCTCTTCATAATTGTGTGGAATAGACTCCGGGATGCAAATTTCATTCAACATTTCTGGCGCACCTTTGGTGTAGCATAGCACACGTTCGCCATCTTGAGCTATCACTGACATACGACGAAGCTCAGATTTGAACTCATATTCTTTCCAAGTCGAATAGCAAATATTGCCAGATCCCAGTTCAGCAGTTGCAAAACCAGTGGCATCGCTCAAATTGAAATTCGTAAACTTGAACATTTTCAAATCCAACTCATCTCCCAATATTTCTTCATCAATTATACGAAGAGAATGACAGCTTGTCATAGCACCCAATAAGAAACGCGCATTATTTGTATCATGAGTTGATTGATCATTTCTTATGGATGCTTCAAGAGACAGAATACTGTCAATCATTTCACTAAAAACGATTTCCTTCCTACCCTGAGCATTGTTTGCCAATAGCAATCCCATTACATCTAAACCTTCTTCTGTCAATGTGCCTGTCTTATCAAAACATACCACATCAATCTTTCCACCAACATTTACTCGCATTGGAGAGATACAATAAATGTTTTGTTTCTTCAATCTACTCAAGGAGAATGTGGTACCGATGGTAAGGGTAGCCGGAAGAGCTGGTGGTACAACGATGGTAATAATATCTAAAGCCCTAACAATCATCAATCTTGTAGGGGAACCTAATTGGATGAAATTATAAGTTGAGTAACAGAACCCTATTGCCGCAATTAATGTCATGAATCCAATGTATTTAAATGAATCCTCATAGAATTTAAAGCCTGAAGGCTTCGGAAACAACATAGATCTAACGAGAGAACCCTTTACAGTATTAAAGCCTGTCTTGACACATGTAGCCGTGACTGGTTCTTCGTTGGTAACTCTACTCTTTAAAAGCCTAGTTCCATTATATAGATAGGATTTTGCTAATACAGGAGAAGTGAAATCTTCTTTCAAATATCTTACTGTATCAAAAGTCGCAGCAATTTTTGTAACAGGAACACTTTCCCCAGTGAGCATAGATTCATTTACCATGCATTCCCCATTTATTAAAATGGCATCACAAGGTATTAAGCTTAGCGAAGAATCGACTTCAAAAACATCACCTGGCAATAGTTCATTAGAATCAATTTGCTTCCAAAATCCATTTCTCCAAACTCTTACTTCGCATGAAAACTTAGACATTTGTTGTAGCCTCTTCATTGTGGATTTTGTTTCAATTAAAGTATTAATAATTGTGACAAATGAAATTAGAAAAATGCAGAAAGCATAGTAGTAGTAATTATCTTCAAGCCATAGGACAATTGAAAATATTTGAAATATGTAAAACGGGTGTAATATTTCCTCCACGAGAAGCTTTCCTATGGGTTTTTCATCTAGCTCAATGTTGTTTTTATCAAATATCGCCTCCTTAGTTTGTTGTGATAATTGAGAATTTCCTTCCTTGAGACTTTTTATATCATTCCAATGAATATCATACCAATTTGAATTGGTTTTGAATATATCTTCTACTGGATTATAGAAAAAGTTAATATATCTGTACCTAAAAGAGTGAACATAGGGTACTATTGGATTAGAGTAATTTTTTAAGTCAGAATCATCCTCATATTCCTGACCTCCTGGAGCACCTACAATTTCGTTGACTGTTAGGAAATTACTAAGTCTTTCATTAAAATACAGCTTTTTGACGTTGACAATTGTAAGCTCTCCAAATTCATTTTCAACGACGCACCAGTCTGCCTTACCCAAAGGACATTTGTAGCCTTGTAAGTTGACTCTGTATTTTGGAAACCATCTGAGGATAAGATATCCTAATCCCAACGTAAATATGCATATTATGCTATAAAGCAACCTCTTTGGTAATGAATCTTTATAGCCAGCAATTCCAATAACTAGGTCTTCTTCAGCTAAATAATATCTCTGATAAAAGGAGGTTGAAGAGTACTTCTCTTCAAATTCTCTATGGTCTGATTCAAAACTTGTAGTGTCAAACCTGTTATTTGAAAAAGACCCTTCAGAGCCTGATTCCCTTCTATTTCCTGGTTGTATACCAAATGACTTAATGGATTCCTCTACACTTATTAGATCTATTGCATTAGACGCAAGATCATAGTCTCCTGATGTCTTCTGAGACATATCGAATTCTTCATCAGCAAATTTCCCAATAGAATATTCCCAATTGGTATTGTAGTCAACAGGATCATCTGGATTCTCAATAGTAGAACCTCCAGGTGCACCCTCAATAACTTCAGGGGAGAAGAACTTGAAACCCCTCTGCGTGTCAGAAGACGCTGCACTGACTGATGAATTAATAGACATCTCATCGGAATATCCCTCTAATAATAGATGTGTCTCTCTATTAGATCCAGTATTTCTCCTATCACGGACCCTGTGTAATTCATGCGGATAATGCAACGATGTAATGGAGCTAGGGATAATTTCAGATGCAGCTCCAGAAAAGATTTCTTGATTATTCGCATGATGCAAATATGAGTCTGCTGAGTCAATAGACGAAAATGAGTTATTAGTATTCAGTCTAACTAAAGATAAAGACCTCCTACTTCTGCTCGAAGTACCACTATTTCGATAGCTACTGCCCATTATTGACTAAATGACTATCATTGCGGGCTATATGTATTTTTGAGGTAATTTATATAAACATCATGTGACAAAGCAGTGAAAGCCAAACGAGAAGTATCTTATCTATACGTAAAATACCATGGCTTTGAAGCTCAAATTGAAGGTATCTGGTAACGCAGATGGGGAGGGTTCGTTGTCTAATAGTGTAAATAGTAATGAAGAAACAACTCCCCGTATAAAAATCAAACCACCAAAGATAAAATCCGAGACTAAAGTCAAAAAGAAGCAAGTAGGTAGCTCAAGTCGTCATCCAAAATTGAAGTTCAACTTGAAGAAAAATGATCTTTCGGCTCAAATATTCGATAAGTCTTTACAAAGTTCATCAAAACCATTAAAAAAGTTTAGAATTAAGCCTACCCGGGTACCAGGTGAGGGATATGATTCGGAAGCTCCTGATATTGAAGATGATCCTTTAATAGAAAATGGTATTATCATAAGGTTCATGGACGATGAAAATTTGGACTTTGTTCATAATGGTGTAAATAGCGGTGACTTGAGCGGTATTCACATAAAGTTTGTGTCAAAAGATAAAGCGGTAGTTAATCTCGAAGGAAACTTATACACAGCAAGATTATTTGACTTACCAACTATCACAGAACTATACAAGACTATTGACAAAAAAAATATATTCAAGACAATAGATGTTTGTCAAATCTTATTAGTGGTAAAGAAAGTTAATCCGTCATCTATTAATATTGAAAGGGACTTCGAAGTACCTCAAGAGTCTACTTTCGTTCATCCTATTTATCAGCTCTCCAAAGACAATCAATTGAAGCAAAGCTCCTCAGTTTTGAGAGACGGTATTGCTCATCCATATACCGACGTTTTTAGAAGATTAAAACCGAGAAAGTTCAACCACAGGGTTGCAGATGACATCACCAAAAAAGTTGAAGAGTTGTTGAGGAAGGATGAGGAAGCTGAATTTAGTCTGTTTGAGATTATTGATTTAAATAAGGAAAGCTCTTACCATCGTCACAGTGCTTCTCCCTCGCATATACCGTCTCTGCATTCGCCAGCTTCAGCTTCGCCAGTTATTCTACAATCAGAAGAAAATCTTGATCAGCATGATTTTAATGATCTTGAGAATGAATTAGTTAGAGTGTTTAATAATGGTGACGAAGCTTCTAACGAAACATTGACTGAAAAGCTCAGTAAAGAAAGCATAAGACAAACTAATAAGAATGTGGGCGATATTCTGAGAATAGAGGAAGAAGTGGACGATGACGAAGAGAGGAAACAAGAAGAAGAGGATGAAGATGAAGATGAGGAGGAAGTAGATGAAGATGATGATGAAGAAGAAGATGATGATGAAGAAGAAGATGATGAGGATGAAGATGAAGATGAAGAAGATGAAGAAGTATTCAGCGGGAAACAACATATCAAAATGTTGCATGAAGAAATTGCTGATTTGGAAAATGCTGTCGAAGTTCATAGAAAGGGCCTTGAATCTGCTACTCATAAGATGATGAAAATGAAATTTCAAGCAAGTTACAATAACCTCAAGAATTCCTTAGAGCAAAAGAAAAGAGAAATGTTAAAAATGTTGAACAAATCGAGTGCGCAGAAACATGAAAATTCACAGTTATCTAATAATTCTAAGAATGACTCGGTGGATAATACAGGAGCTAGTACATCTAAAGAGAAGCAGAGCGCCGAGGCTCTGGAATCAGATGAAAACGAAGATGATGAAGATGCTGGTGATGACATCGATGACTTATTTTAATAGTTCATATGCGCTCTATGATCATCGCGACTTTTTAAGGACAATGTCGTTTCCCGAAAAACTTTAAGCTCATTTATGGGGTCGCTTGATTTCGTATTTTCTATATAATAAGATATAACATCGTATTAATATAGGCTTTAAGTAGCTTCTACATCAGCTGCTTGTTTTTAGGTCTAGAAAAAAAAATTACCGCTTAATTTGATTATAGTACGACGTAACTCGAAGGTAAGGTGTTTTTTTTAAGCAAGTTTAAATATCAAAATTATGTCTACCAACTCCATCAAGTTATTAGCTAGTGATCTGCATAGGGGGCTAGCCGAATTAGTAGCTAGACGCTTGGGCATTAAGTTAACTCCATCCGAATTGAAACGAGAATCCACAGGTGAAGTTCAATTTTCTATTAGTGAATCTGTTAGAGATGAGGATATCTTTATCATTTGCCAAATTGGTAGTGGCGAAGTTAACGATAGGGTAGTTGAATTACTTATTATGATAAATGCATGTAGAACTGCAAGCGCTAGAAGAATTACTGTCGTTTTGCCTAACTTTCCTTATGCTCGTCAGGACAGGAAAGACAAGTCTAGGGCCCCTATTACTGCTAAATTAATGGCGGATATGCTAACTACAGCTGGATGCAATCACGTAATAACTATGGATTTACATGCTTCTCAAATCCAAGGATTTTTTGATGTTCCTGTGGATAATTTGTACGCTGAGCCTAGTGTGGTTGGATATATAAAGGAAACAATCTCGTATGACGATGCAATTATAATCTCTCCAGATGCAGGTGGTGCTAAGCGTGCAGCAGGTTTAGCTGATAGGTTGGATTTAAATTTCGCTTTAATTCACAAGGAAAGGGCAAAGGCTAATGAGGTCTCCAGAATGGTACTCGTTGGAGATGTAATGGATAAAGTATGTATTATTGTTGATGACATGGCCGACACATGCGGAACATTGGCCAAGGCAGCTGAAGTTTTGTTAGATAACAATGCTAGAGAGGTAATTGCAATAGTTACACACGGTGTTTTGTCAGGGAATGCTATTAAGAACATAAATAACTCAAAACTCAGCAAAGTTGTATGCACTAATACTGTTCCTTTCGAAGAGAAGTTACCACTATGTCCGAAGCTTGATACGATTGATATTTCAGCAGTTCTAGCTGAAGCTATAAGAAGGTTACATAATGGCGAAAGTATTTCATATTTGTTCAAAAGGTCACCTCTAAGCTGATCATGTGATACATAGATATTGACTCGATTAAATTGGAACTATATATTTTACATTAATAGCTAAAAGATGAATTTCCCGTAAGTAATGACAGTCAATTATTCTTTTGCATTTAATTTTCCACATATCTAACAATATAAGTAGTAAGATTAGAGCATGTTTATTCGGTAAGTGAAATAATTTCTACATTCAAAGATAATTTCTAATAGCTTAGATATGGACGGAACTATCATAAACTCTGAAGATTTATATACAGAATGTACTAGCAGGGTATTGAAAGAGTTTAATAAGGGTCCTTTGACTTGGGACGTTAAGCTCAAGCTACAGGGAAGGCCAGGAATAGAATCAACAAAAATTGTTATTAAAGAGTATGACTTGCCGGTATCCCCAGAGGAGTTTACAAAGAAGGCGCAAGAGATCCAGAAAAATTTATGGCATAGAACTGAATTCTTACCTGGAGCAATGGATCTTTTAAAATATTTGAAGCAGAATAACGTTCCAATCGCTCTAGGCACCAGCTCGAACTTTATTAACTATAAGATGAAGACCGCACATCTTAGACACGGCTTTGATTTATTTGGTGAACATGTTATTACTGGAGATGACAAGAGAATCTTGCCTGGTAGAGGAAAGCCCAATCCTGATATCTGGCATATATGTCTTCAGAGCATTAATGATGAGCTCAAACAACTGGATTTAGATCCCATTAGCATGGAAGAATGCTTAATATTTGAAGATGGTATTCCTGGTGTTTATTCAGGGATAGCTGCAAATGCATTCGTGATCTGGATACCTGATCAAAATGCACTTAAAGCTTTAGAAGGAAAAGAAGAGGAAATTATTAGCGATAAAGGTGAAATAATTAAAACCTTGTTGCATTTAGATAAATCGAAATATGGACTTTAATAGAATCTATTTTTCTAATTAATTACTTTCATAATATATCGGTTAGTTCATCTGTATAAAATAATGCGCATTCATGTCATCGAATTCTATTATCGCAAAGCACTCTCATATCGGAGTATGATAGGAACTGATACCTATCGAATAGTTATAGAATTACCGAAATCAGACGATATAATAAGTGTTAGAGATTACAGGTACTCTAAACTCGAAATTACTAGTCTCGACTTGATTTCAGAGAAGAAGTATAAAGAATTTATGGAAGATCAGGAAGAGCCTTTGAAGGCAAAGTTTTTGGGAAAGGGGAATGTTAGACTCTACAGGGAATATATAGAAGATGATTTGGATAGCTTAGAATACTCTGACTCTAAGCTAGATAATAAGGGAAAGCACATTACATATGAAAAAAATGGTGACGATTCAATGCTCTGTATTGTAGCCATTCCTACCTATTTTACGGTTGCTAATATTTTAGAATTTATCGGAGAGAATTACATGAAGTACCTCACAAATATAAGAATTATCAAAAGTGAAACGCCTAATAGGTTCTTGGTATTGCTCAAATTTAATGATCTAGTTAAAACAGCAGAGTTCCAGCACAATTACGATAATAGGCCATTCAATTCTATGGAACATGAAACCTGTCATGTAGTTTATTTGAAATGTGTTCAGGTCGATAACTCCCTACAGCAGGTACTGGGTGCCATTGATAGTCTAATACCATTTTTGCTTGATGACCCTTTCACTAAAGAAACTAAGGTAACCCTGCCAGGAAATACACGTTTTATTGAGGGAGGATCAGTTGAGCTCCCTACTTGCATAGTTTGCTTGGAACGTATGGACTCTGCAGTGACGGGTCTTCTTACCATTCCATGTCAACATACCTTTCATTGCCAGTGTCTTCTAAAATGGAAGGACGATACTTGCCCAATATGCCGCTATTCTAACAATAAGCTAAATCTAGGTATCAGAAGATCCCTTAACAAAAGGACAGAAGGGAGACTGTCAATTTCACATGGTTTACTAAACCCAGATAATTCCTCAACATCTAAAAAGCAAAGCTCCAGCGAAACTTGTTCTGATTGCTCTGCTGACTGCAATCTCTGGATATGTCTTATATGTGGAAATATTGGATGCGATCGTTATGCACCAGAGCAGCATTCACTAATGCACTTCATTAATACTGGCCATTGTTTTGCGATGGAAATGGATACTTCAAGGGTATGGGACTATGCTGGGGATAGATATGTACATAGATTATTGACCACTGAGGATGATGGCAAGATAGTTGAGCTACCAGATAAGAGCACAGGACTCAATGAAAAATGGAGCTCCTCGTTTACCAATCAACAAAATTCATCATTATTTGATAAGGTTGATCAGGTAGGGTTCGAGTATTCTAGTTTATTAATACAGCAGCTTGACAGTCAAAGAGAATATTATGAATCGTTACTCAAAAAAAATAAGTTAATTCAAGAGGATGATAATGCAATAGGTGAGCTTCGAACTGAGTTGCGGTGTCTAAAAAGCGAATTGGATGATTTGCTGAAATCAGTTGTGCCTGCTTTGAAATCTAAATTGGCAAAAAAAAATGAACAAATACAGACTTTATCAAAAGATTTAGGAGCTGTAAATTCAATTAATAATGGCCTACTTGATAAGATTGATTTCTTATCTAATCAAAACAAGGATTTAAAAACCCAAAACAGTGACTTGGAAGAGCAGGTTAAGGATTTGATGTTTTTTCTTGAAACTCAAGAAAAATTCAAAGATCAGCCCGATGAAGTTCGGGATGGAACTATAATAATTCAGAATCAAACTACTCTGAAGCTGCGGAAATCTCGAAAATCGAAAAACAGATAAGCCGCAAGTTTGTGTACGCCTATGTAAGTGCGATCAAGAATTCTGACAGCAATCAAATTCTACTATTCATTATATGGAAAAGGATGGGATGATCGGAAAATCCATAAATCTAGTCATGGGATATTTATATTAATGATCTGAATCTTTTATACGTATTTTTTTTAATATTTGTAAATATAATCACTTTGATTAGGTTTTCTATTTTGAAAATTCAGTTTGTGGACGTACTTGCGAGTTCAAACTATCGTAAAATTTAGTATGCAACAATAAAAAATCAAGATCTTACATATTTGAAGTTAAGTTTTTAATTGAAGTTCTATAAAATTGAAAGAGAGATTGCGGAATAATGCATAACAATAAACTGAATTCCCTACCCTCAGAAACTGCTCGGTAAGTGGATTATTCCTTTAATTTATGCAAGTATAAAGGTTTCTTACTAACTACTGCGATAGACTACCTCCTATATCTAATTTGATGCTTTCGTATCCGGGTTCATCTAGAAAAAACTCTGAACAATTTTTGCCTGTTGCATCTGATCCCTTATCTGATTTTAACATGCAGCACGCTCAGTCAAACTGGATACCAAGGTTGCGAAACACAATATCCTATGGAGTCCCACCAACAGTGAATCATATCAATCGATCTTTTGGATTTGATGAAAGTTCAAGTAATGCGGGCCCTGGAGCAGTAGTAAGTGCTCAATATACTGACCCTCATTATAAGTTTTCCCACAAAAAGAGCTACTCGTTATCTGGAATGCCTTCCGAGAGCAGCGCTCCATTTCTGCTTGAAGAAGAAGAAACTATTTTATCAAGTTTAAGTAAAGCATTTAATAGTAATTTTTCTAGGGATATGGAGGTCCTAAGAGAAAAGTACTTAGAGCTAGTTGATAAGTCTCCTACACAGGTGCCCTCAAATATACCCCTCTTAAGGGGTTTTATTAACGTCGCAGGTGTTGTTCGCTATATAATAGAATCAAATATGAGAGAATTTGTTCTTTCCATACCAAAATCAACTCTTCAAAACCTCAAGGAAGAATGTGATGAGTATTTATTAGCAATTCGCCACTTGATTAAATTACAGGACAAATACGCTAATCAGAAAAGTACAATGAACTTCGCTGCAGCAAATCATCGTCATTTTCCTGAAGGATATTCATTCGCCCATAAACCGAGAACTATGAGCATGAATACCCCTACGAAGAGGAGGAAGACGTCTTCTTCTTCTTCTTCTTTTTCTGCCCCTTCTTCAAATTTAAGAAGCTTTTCCTTACTGTCTGCAAAAAGCTTAATGCCAATAAATGTTAAATCTTCCATCCAGCCACTGAATAGCATGGAATTCTCACATCAGCCAAAGTTAGGTGGACTTAATGCAGAACTTAGTAAAAAAGTTGATGTCACTTGTAGTCATTGTGGGTCAAAGAACACTCCCGAATGGAGAAAAGGAAAAGATGGAAGTAAAACCCTATGTAATGCATGTGGATTATTTTACTCTAAGCTAGCGAAGAAGTATGGTGCTGATGAAGCTGTGAACGTCATGTCTGAAAGAAAAGAGAGAGGTCTAGTTACAAATAGACGTATGAAATAGGCATTATAAACCTAAAAGTACATTCAAGTGGTATGTCATTGATTCATTGTAGCTATTGAAAGAAACACTTTAAATGCGATGTGTTAAATGTGCAAAGATGTAACTCTTTATATACTACCTGCGCGCTACTTTTTGAGTAGATGGATTATACGTTTTATCGATCACGTGCTTGATCGATGAGCAGAAAAAAATTCGTTACCTAACTCCTCTGAATACATACATACTTGACTAAGATCTAATAAAGATTTCAAGGCGGCATGAGTGAGTCTGCTTTAAGTAGTAATGATATGGCCTTCCCCAGAGGGGGGTCAACTGCTTTATCTGCATTAGAAGTCAAAGAAATATCAAATGAGGCAACTCGGGATGTCCTCTTCGAATCGGGAGAGACTAAAAAGAGGAGCCACTCCGACAAAGCAAAGAAAGCAAGAAAAAAAACCAGAAGAGCCCCCAATAAGGAAGACGAAGTAGTTGAAGAAAATTCTGTGCTGATTGAAAATTTTAATTTCAAGACGTTGGTTCCTGGTTCACTTGTTTTAGGCAGGATTTCGAAAATTGGAAAGTTGGATTTGACATTGTCTTTGGGTGATAACTTAGAAGGCTATGTGCCTATAACATCTATTTCATCAGGTTTCACTAGAAGTCTTGAAGATTTTGAAAATGATGCTGAAGACGTGAGTGAATCTAAGTATAACGAATCTAATGAAGAGAATACCATTACCTCATTGCTGAAAGAAAAGGAAGTCCCTTCTTTAGATTCACATTTTGTGATAGGACAATGGTTACAAGCTAAGGTTGTATCTAATACTGATGAAAGAAAGCATAAACGATTGTTGTTGACTATTGAGCCTGAATTACTTAATTCTAGTATTGAAGCTGCAGATATTGTATCAGGTAATACTCTACAATGTGTTGTTGAATCCATAGAGGATCATGGTATTGTTTTAGCTACAGGTTTAAGTCAATTCAATGGTTTCATATCTTTTTCTGAAATAAAAAATGCAGGTTTGTTTAAAGTTGATGATATCAAACCAAATTCTGTCATTTTAACTTTTATTAAGTCCAGCTCTAACAGAACATTGAACCTTGTACCATTTTCAGAAGAATCTATGTCTAAGAAAGTTTCAGTCTCAACCATTGCCTCTGTTGATTCTGTTATGCCTGGTATTGTCGTTAACTCTCTAGTAAGCCAAGTGACCAAGAATGGCCTAGTAGTAAAAGTTTTCGGTCTTATTGATGGTATTATCAACTTAGCAAACTTGGGAGACTACAATTACAGCTCATTGAAGCATAAGTTTGCTATCGGTAGTACAATCAACACTAGAGTAATGGGTGTTATTCGTAAAGCAGGAGTTTTAAAGCTTTTATTAACAGTATTGCCAATACTATTACAACCCCGCTCCTTGGATAATAGGGAATTCAATGCACTTGAAGCATTCCCCATTGGCTATATATTTGATCTGGTAGAGATCAAGGGCAGTGATCCCAACTATTTATTTGTTGATACTGGCTCTCTGATAGACGCACAAGTTCATAATTCTCGAATAGATCCTGCAAAAAGCATTGGTATCGATTATAGTATTGGTTCCAAACATAAAGCTAGGGTAATCGGATTCAATAGCATAGAAAATATTCTTGTATTATCATTTTCCCCTGAAGTGATACACGCTAAATATTTGAGCTCTAGAGACATTCCAATTGGTGAGTATATACTGGACGGAACCATACAAAGTTTCAACACTGAGACTGGTAGCTTAAAAGTCAAAATTTTCGATAATTTTGAAGCATTGGTCCCTCGAAATCATATTTCTGATGTAAAATTGATTTACCCAGAAAGAAAGTTTAAAGTTGGAAGCAAGTTCAAGGGAAGAGTACTTAGCAAGCAAGGTAATCGTATCTATGTCACTATCAAAAAGACCTTGGTCAATCTAGAAGGTTCTGAAATTTTGTCAACTTTTGAACAAGCAAAGATCGGTTCAAATACGTTGGCTACTGTTGAAAAGTTCGTTCATAATGGTGCAATTGTTTCTTTTTTCGGTAATTTAAAGGCATATTTGCCAAAAAATGAGATATCAGAGACCTTTGTGAATCATGCTAGTGATTATATTAGAGTTGGCCAAACTCTAAGAACCAAGGTTTTGAATGTAAATCAGGAGGAAAGACGTATCATTGTCACCCTCAGACAATCTCAAGATTCTTTACTTTCTAAAGATACCATGGCGAGCATACAACCTGGTGTATCTATACTTAAAGTCAGAACTGTTGAAAAAAATAAAGAATCGATTATCGTACAAGTTGAGAATAACAATTTAAGAGGTGTATTATATGTTGGGCATCTTTCTGACATGAAATTTGAACAGAATAGGGCTTTGCTTAAGAAACTTCCGATAGGTGAAGAGCTTGAAGTTTTAGTGTTAGAGAAAGATTTAAACTCTAGAAGCTTAATTGTGACAGCAAAGGAATCGTTAATTGCAGGTGCTAAAGCAGGAAAGGTTCCTGCTTATTTTAAGGATATTAAGGTTGATGACACTGAATTAAGAGGTTTCGTAAAATCTGTTACTAATATGGGATTGTTTGTGTCATTTGCTGGTAAGTTAACCGGTCTTGTTCTTGCTAAATATGCAACTGAGAATAATCACGACGACTTATCAAAATTGTTCTTCAAATATCAGGCAATCCTGTGTAAAGTAATACGTATTGACAACCAAAATAGAAGATTTTTGTTATCTTTGAGTAAGTTACAAAGAAACTCAGAAAATTTGAAAGGAGACCCATTGATAAATCCAGTAGATACAACGAAGGTGAACGTTAGTGATTACTTCCCCGGAGTTACTTCCACCGCAGTTGTCAGATCTGTTAAAGGTACTCAATTGAACATGCAGCTTGCAGATAATTTACAAGGAAGACTAGATTCTACATCCTGCTTCAATAATTTTGATGAAATCAAAAACAAGAGGCAGCCGCTCTCTCAATTCTCAAAAGGTGACAAATTAAAAGTTAAAGTCATTGGATATCATGATGTCCGTACTCATAAGTTCTTACCTGTGACGCATAAGAAATCTAATTCAACTATGCTCGAGTTATCAATCTTGGATAGAGATATGAATAGTTTGAATCAGGACAATCATCAAAACCTTATTGTGGACTATTCGGAAGGCCAAGAGGTTCTTTGCTATGTCAACAACATAGCGAAGAATTTCGTTTGGGTTACAGTAAGTAATAATGTGAATGGAAAAATTTCATTTATGGATTTAGATGATGATACTTCTCTTTTCAATGATATTGAAAACAACTTTCCTATTGGTGCAGCTCTCAAAGCGAAGGTCAAGGCAATTGATACTGAGCATGGAATTTTGGTACTTTCTAGAAAGGAAAACCGCATTCAATCTGTTTCTGATCTCAATGTTGGGGACTCTTTTGCCTCCAGAATTGTAAAGCTTAAGGAAACGTACGTTTTAGTAAATCTAGGCAATGATATTATAGCTTCCAGCTACATTACAGATGCTTTAGACGATTATAGTCAATCGCTTGATGCCGTTTTTACGTATGGAGATTTTGCAACTGCTACTGTTTTGAATATTGATGAAGATAAGAAAACTGTGGCTGTATCTCTTAGAACAAAGTCAGCTTTAGATCCTGAAATAAATAGCATATCAGATCTTTCAAGAGGACAAGTGCTTAGAGGATTCATAAAAAACATTGGAAACAATGGAATTTATGTTTCTTTAGGAAGGTCCATACATGCATTGGTCCGTGTTACTGATTTATCTGATTCATATTTGAAAAACTGGAAGAATTACTTCAAAGTAAATCAAATGGTTAAAGGAAAAATTATTTCATGTCATGAAGAAGGTAGAATATTGATGTCATTAAAGGAAACTGAAGTAAATGGAAATGTAGAGCGCGTTAAGAACTTCCCAGACTTGAACATAAATGATATTTTCGAAGGATCTGTTAAGAACGTAACGGAATTTGGTGTCTTCGTAAGGTTGGATGGTACAAACAATATCAGTGGGTTATGCCACCATTCAGAGATAGCTGATACCGACATCAAGGATCCTAAGGCATTATTTGGAGAGGGCGATAGAGTTAAAGTTAAAATCTTAGACATAAATTTAGAAAAGAAGCAGCTTTCTCTTGGAATGAAAGCAAGTTACTTCTCGACTGAGAATTCACCAAATCCAATGGTATCATCAGATGATGAAATGAATGATGAGGATAATGGGGATATGCAAGAATCTAATGATGACATGCAAGAAGATATAGTGATGGATGAGGTATCCAGCGAAGCTGATTCTGAACTCAGTGATGATGAAGAGGTTGAAACTATTGAGCTCGCACATAAAAGTCTGGAGGGTTTATCAACAAATGGATTTGACTGGACTGCATCAATATTAGATCAGGTAGGAGATGATGAATCATCTTCTGACGATGAAGATTTCTTGTCTCAAAAGCAGAAGAAAAAGACGACAAATCGTGTTATTGATAGAACAGCAGATATGAATACACGAGTTCCTCAATCAGTGAGTGATTTTGAGAGGCTTTTAATTTCAAACTCAAACTCATCAATTTTATGGATGAATTACATGTCTTTCCAATTACAATTGGGTGAGGTAGACAAGGCAAGAGAAATAGCTAATAGGGCTCTCGATACCATAAACTACAGGGAAGAACTGGAAAAGCTTAATATATGGATAGCACTTTTGAATTTAGAAAATTCATTTGGCTCACAAGAAAGCTTGGAAGAAGTTTTCAAAAAATCATGCCAATACATGGATGCATTTACTATGCATCAAAAATTGATTTCTATTTATACCATGTCTGACAAGTATGACGATGCAGATAAGTTGTTTAAGAAAACAGCTAAGAAATTTAGTCAAAATGTGTCTATATGGGTACAATATGGATCTTTTCTTTTAGATAGAAGTCTTCACAAAAGAGTTCACGAAACATTAGCGAAAGCGCTTCAGATTTTGCCTTCACGAGATCATGTTGAGGTTGTTAGAAAATTTGCTCAGCTTGAATTTACCAAAGGAGATCCGGAACAAGGACGTTCTTTGTTTGAAGGTTTAATTGCTGATTCACCAAGGAGAATAGACTTATGGAATGTATACATCGACCAAGAAATTAAGCATGGTGATTCTAAGAATACCGAAGCTCTCTTTGAAAGGGTCATACAAGTCAAGCTTTCTAAAAGACAAGCAAAATTCTTCTTTAAAAAATGGCTTGATTTCGCAGAGGAACGTAAAGACGAAAAGTCAATCGCAAGGATAAAAGCAAAAGCTGCGGAATATGTACGTACAATGTCCAAAGAATAAGCTTATTTTACATTTTCCCTTTTGTTATTTCTTTCTTTATATATAGGACATATTAATCATTTAGTATTTTTGGAAATCACTTTTGTAGCTTCTCATTTTATTTGTGACACGCCATGAATGATTACAAAACAGTAGAGCTCTGAGTTGTATATTTCATTAAGTAGTGCTTATTATAATGAATTTAGCTGGAAGCAAATTCTATCTCAGGCGAGTTTTAAATGATGAATTAATGTTTGGTCTATTTTATTCTTCTTTGAGCTTTTTCGGAGCTCTAAATTTAATATTGTTGGTAAGCGGAGCCTATTTCCTAAAAACTGGGGTAACTCGATCATTAGATAGTTTTGATGACCTTGTGGAATGTATTGACCATTGGGATGGTAAAAGGTGTTATAATAGTTATAAAGCTAATCTCATTAGAGAGCAAACACTTTATTATGACATAGAAAAAGTCGAGCACTTTGAGAAGTAAGTATCCAACTTTATATTCGCAGCCATTTAGCTAACGATATAGGTGCTTAAATACAATTTCTGAAAACAACACAGACATTAAAATTGTGCTAGCTGTACAGAACTGTAAGCATATGTTAGGTTCTTTCCCAAAAAGGTACTTAAAATACCAGCCAATTGCTTTTCATGTATGGCTACTCTTGAGTTTGATTTTCCTATTACTGTTTGTATCGAACATTTTCCATCATTCTATCAAAAATGCAACATTTAATTTGAGATCTATTTGGAGGATAATAAGAGAGAAATTTATGCAAAAAGACTTTAACTATGAGGTTCTAATAGAAAAAATGACAAACAGGAACTTAAGTGAACTTGATGTCATAAAAAGCTTACAATTATCCATGAAGTCAGACATAATTAAGGAGACTCAAAATATTAACCTATTAATTAAAAAATTGGTGCCTAAAGGGACAGATTCACTGATAACGAAGAAGACTAATAATGGGGTAAAAGATACTTTACAACAAAATAACTATATTCTCTTACTGCCAACAAAAAAGACACCAGGATCTTTGGATTTAATGAGTCCCTTATCTGCTAGAGTCATTGGCCAGAATCCTTGCATTCGAAATACATCCTTTAAAGAGAAAGAAAACAATTACTTGGTGGTGAATGAGAATCTAGCCAAAAAGCCTGAAAACAATTTGAAGTTGGGAAACGGAATGACGTTTAATATATCCACTACGAAGGGGAAAAACAGATGGGAAGCTTATGTAAAAGAAAAGCTAAGTAATCCTAAGCCTCATAGCAAAATCAATATGTTCACTAAGCCCACAGTAAAACCTTTAAATATTGAAATTGATGTTGAAGAACTTCAGCGGCTTGATTCTAAATCTAATAAAATTCGAAAAACATTAGATATAAGATACGAAGATATTAATTGGAGAGATAAGAAATCTAGAGTGTTCAAGAGGATATTTATTCTTGGAAGGGGATGGGTTTCATCAAAAAAATTGCTCGAGGAACAGGAGCTATTAGGACCATCTAGCTTTGTAAGTTCAGATACTTAGATAAATTTTCAATTATATATATATATACTGTGCTAACCTCGCTCTAATCATCTATACAGATGTACTTCAATTTTAAAACGTCTTTTTTATCGAAGCATCGCGCATTTCAGACTTCACATGCTAGAAATTTGATATTAATTAATAAATACTGAGAGTCAAATAAAAAGCAAAAAGAGTTCTGTTAATTAAGAAATGAAAAGAAAGCAAAAAGAGAAAATTGAAACCCCTGAAATGCGAGATGACCAGGAAATAAGAAAAACAAAAGAAATATCTTCAGAAAGTAAGGCTGGACTTGAAAAGTCTATCACATCATTGAGAGATGAAGATTTACTCCATGCAGCAGAAGCACTAACTAAAATTTCGAGTAATAGTGCCTTAGATCTGAAATCAAGTCTGTTTTCATTTGATTCGAAACCAGAATGCACTTCTTCATCTAGTTTTGAATCCGATAAGCAAGTATTGCAGAAAAGTATTATAGGTCGGAAGACGTCTGAAGTATCACCTGGAAAGAATTTGAAGCATCCTATTGTGGCTACAATGAACAATGTATCCAAGCACCCATTTGTTAGTAATGCTGTCAAGTATTACGAGAATTCAAAGCGTAACCACAGCACATTTAATTATGCAGCGGAAATTGTCGAGAAAGCCACCTTTCCGGTTGTCAATAGAATTGAGGTCAATTTAAACAACAGATATCAAGTAAAGCAACAAAAGAAAGAAGAGAAAGCTGCTAGGAGGGCACTAGAAGTTGAGAAAGGAATGTTGGCCAAGAGAAGAAAATTATTGATAGATAAAAGTCATGAACTAGAACTTTCTATTGAAACAAGAAGAAGGATAAAATTTTTGCTTAACTTGTTGAGATTGGCTAATGAGCGAATAAGTGATAAGGCTAATGCGATGCAACAGCGTATCGTTGACAAAGAAAATAGAGGGTCTGGTGAGAAGGATGCAAACTGTGAAGTGGATCCGTTGGAAAATGAACCCTTACGCCTAGGAAATGAACTTGAAAGGAAGAACGAAGTTGGGCAAGCCAAAACAGAAATTATTGTAACTGTGAAGAAGATCATTAAGGTGATATCAAATTTCCGTCCCTCTTCACTCTCAACCGATTCTTTGTCGAAGAAGCCCACTAATTCCAATAGCCCTTGTGAAAGTTTAGAGTTCAAATCAAACATCCGTGATATAATTCTCAAACTTTCAACCTCATTCCAGCAGGTTGCCAATAATAACAACAGCCCAACTATATATCCTAATGAAAAAATTATGTTATTGGCAAAGGAATCATTGGATATGATCACAAAACTTACAAACGTATTTAATGCTCAGTTAGAAAAAGCAGAGGCCTGGATAGAGGGCGAATCTATACCAGAGACACGCAAAATCACTACAAAGAGTTTAGCATCAAAAGACAAAAATGTTTTTAATATGAACTGAAGAATGGAATGCATGAATTGGTATTTTGACTCAAAATAGAACTCAATTAGTGACATAATTTTCAAGTTTGCTATCGATATCAGTCTAGTATTCTAATAAATAGAACAAATGTGTCTAATCTTTTCCACTAGAAATTACCTTAAACGGTAAAGTAGTACAAGTAAAAATAAAATTTCCTATTTCGGAAATTATTTGGGTGCAAGAAGGTAGTTAGCAGAACCTCAGATATGACATAAACTCCACTTCAGAATTTCCTAACTTATTCGATGTAGATTAATTCCTACCTTAAGCAGTAAAAACTTGGATATATTTCGAATTCATGAGTTTTAAAGTTTCTATGTTCGGGAATTTTCAATCCAAAGAATATCTAAGCAACCTGTAAAGGTTGTTATCAAATAGCCCTTTCAAGTTGAATTAAAATATAAAAGAATTTTGATATCCAATTTTGCTTGTCTTCTAAATTCGCCAACTTATATTGTTGATTTATATCTATATCCAAGAATATTATTAAGTATACGGAAGGTTGATATTTGATTAAAGCTCACAATGTCTGTCAAACTTTGTTTAACATCCGACCAGATTGAAAGCATAGGCACTTCATGGGAGATACTTAATCATAATAGCCAGAGGCAAAGTGAGGACTTCTTCAAGCGCTTATATTCAAACTTATTCGCTCAAAATCCAAACTTAAAAAACGTCTTTATTTCGGATGAGATTAGGTTCGCACATTCTGCTTTGTTTCGTGATATGTTGAGCTTTACAGTTGCATACCTAAATAATAGCAACACTTTGGAAATATGCATGAGTGCTTTTATCAAGCAGAATAAACATTTTGTTAAATGTGCTGTTTCTTATCTCGAAGCAATGGGTTCCGTATTAATGTGCACCTTAGAACAATGGTTAGATGATGGTGTTTTTGATAAAACGTCTAAGTCTGCATGGACTAGCTTATTTTTATATATTGCCAATAATATCTTGGAAAGTTATGATGATGAATCTGGGATAGAAGAAAGGGGTTCAGTTTTACCAAAATCAGATAGAGAAATTCCAGAGAGGAAAAGACCAGCAATAATGAAAGATTCTTCCACAGATCTTTTATATGACCAGCATGTTTTAAGTTCTTCTCAATCAAATCTTTATAAAAGTCCTATAACTCCGCTTTTCGGATGTTGTAGTAAAACCGGTACTGTTCCCGAAAAGAAATCTGAAAATAATGATTCAATAATTCAATTTCACCTTAACTCTAACCTGAAGTATAAAGGCTTCAGGAGAAATGCTGCTGAAGGTCAAAAAGACGAGGGCCCAGTTAGTATCAAGCTTCCTTCAAATAGCTATATATTAGGAAAAGAGTTGAACTATGAATCATTAACTAAAATATCATCACCACGTCTGAGTAGGAGTAATACAGATTTGTCAACTGCTTTTGAAAAGGAGTTGTTACCATCTTCGAACTATAATTTAACTGAAGTAACTGGTGGCGATGCTGCAAAATACACTTCACTCAGACAAAGTCAAGAAGTATCCAAACCTTCACAAGAAAACAACCTGCGAGCTTTTTCTACGCAAGAGAACTCTAGCAGTCAAAATCCAATTAGATCTTCATACTCAGACAGGAAAATGAATGTTTCAAATTCAAATCTTGTTGTGTATGACGTGGATGCCGAATTTGATACTAAGGTGAATAAGGAATTTGGATATGATCCAAGGACAAAAAAATCTTCTGCTTACGGGCTGGCATCAAATAAGACTGTATTTATGGAGAAATTTTTGGATTCTGATGAAAAACATGAATTATTTTTCGTTTCAAATAGTGCTGAATCCTCTGGTCCTTTATTAAAACATAAGGACAGTATATTTGACTCATCAAGTTTTGGTTTCACTGGTTTAGAGACTATAACTGAATCTGAGTCTGATGAAGTGGCATCTTCAAAGTATGAGAGTGAGTTAGAGGATATTAAAGAATCTCCTTCTGGATTGTCACGAGAGTCTAGCTCTTATGACGAGGACGAGATGAGTTCTCGTGTTTCATCTCTTTCTCTACATAATAGCGAGCTAGGTTCTTCTTTGAACTCTGATAATACATCACCTTCATCATCACCATTGTTTAACAAACTGCATGGCCTGAGGCAAACATCTACATCTAGCGAAATTAGCTACATGAAACAACCTGCTCCCTCGCTCAACTATCAATCATACCAAAGCGTTAATTGTACTTCAGCAAGTCTAAACACCTTACAATTAAGGCAAAGAGCATCATTGGGTTTCATGAAGAGCTGTTTTGTTCTTAAGAAAGAGATAGAAAAGGTACAATCTGAAATGACTCCAATGCATACATTTGATGAACTTTCTAAAGGCGAATGCTTTCATCTGTTGAAATTTTCAAGTAATCTGGCTAATATGAGCTCAGTAACTGTGATTTCTGATAATTCATCGATGGATGCTTGTATGGATCTAATCAATTCATTTGCTCCGAATAATTACCAAACTTCATTACCGAAGGATCCAAAATCATTTTTGCATTCCGGATCGACTCAGGAACATGACAATTTCAGTATAAAGTCTACCGTCTCTAAAAGGATGCCTCTCAGGAAAAGAATATCTTCGATATTTTCCAATAAGTCTAACAAGTTATCAAGTTCTGACCCCAATGATACAGCCTCGGTAAACTCACTGACCTCTTCAAAATCAGCCTTTTCTGCTTTCTCATTTCTCAGCAAGAGAAATACACTGGTAAGCAATTTAAGGTCTCGCGAATCTGATAACCATAGAAAGAAGTATGTTATTAACAGGGTACCTTATAATGTGTTCGCAAAGAATTGAAAAAAATAAAACACCTATATTAGTTATCTTCTTTATTTTAGTTAAGTTTTCTTTTGGTGGTATATACATATCTTGATGAATTTATGTATTTCAATTTATACTTCTGTTTAATGTTCTATCTTGTGCAAAAGTATGCTGTTGCAAGCTTGAGCGATAAAGCGACATTACCCTTTTGGGAAGGAGGCTACAAATGTTGCCTCCAAAAGTTCGACAGACGCATATAAACGTTATACGATGAATATTTCCAACTTACTGTATGGCGATTATACTAAATAGAAAATACAGGACTTGATACTTCTATAGTTTATAGGCTTTTTTTTCGGTATTTATTTTTGTTTGTATCTTTGAAATAAGACTCTGTTATTTTATACGTCCTGAAATGAGTAAACTACTTCAACAAGTGCTAAGTTTAGATTCCCCGAAATCACTGCTTTGAGAAATATAATATGCATGAGCTTGGTTTGATTGATTTAAATTCAGATGAAGCATCAGTAAATACTAAAAGCAATACTTCTAGATTGAAAGTTGACTCTAACATTGCACCACCTTCAAAAACAGAAATCCAACTAAAAGTTGAGATGATGCCATGTATTGGGCAAATATACCGCTAAACTAAGAGGGATACAATTTATTTGAGAGATTGGTCAAAAAACTTTGACTAGCTATGGAGATATGATCTTTTCTGCTTCGGATGAACGACATCTAGTAAAGTTGAGCAGAACGAACATATCATCCATTGAAATTATGATACAGCTTCTATCTTATTTGGTAATTGGTTTAAATGAGGCAATTTTAGAAGAGCTGAACACTATGCATGCCATAGAATATTCACTAGAGTGTGGGATATTAGCAGAGAGGTTTGCATTCACATTGGAGAAGCACTTAAGAGAACATTAACGATATTCTTAGGGGACCCATTTGATACCAAAATCCAAACTATTTGGATAAGTTTATAAATTTAATTTTCAATCTACTTTCCACGCATGAGTAGCCGAAATTGATGACCGTTGAGGTAAATGCATCTCCTCAGAGCTGTTATATATTAAACGAAGAAGATTCTGTTTATCGTTGCGATACTTCCAGTACCACCTCGCATAAGTCAAGCAATCTGTCATATGATGGCTCTTATGATTTGTATAACTGTCTAGAAGTAAAATGACTACATCACCAATTATATTTCTTGCTCAGTATTAACTATAAAATTCTATAAACTTCAAGTAAAAAATTAGAAGTTATTATTTTAAACATTGAGCACTATCACACTTTGCAGCATCATCTATTACACAATTAGAGCCATTAGTTTGAGCGTATGCACTCAATGTGCTATTTGATTCCAAAACTTGCGATGCCCTTGAAAATTCAGGTTGTATAGTTGCACTGTGTATTCCAAACTTATGCAACACTTCTCTGACAACTGCTACAGTGCTATTAAAAACAGAAAGAGTTTCAGCATTGCTCTTGTTTACTTCTGGAAGATTATCCAACTCCAAATGCATAGAAGCTATAAGTATATCCTCATTCAAATTCCAAACATGGAAATCATGAACAGATTTCACACTTGGAAGCCTTTTAATAGCATTAATCACGGCTGTAGAATCCACATTAGGAGGAGCGGCTTGCAATAAAATTTTCGACGATTTACGACACAAAGGAAGAGCAGAAGAGAAAATAATCGCTGTAATTGTCAAGGAAACTATCGGATCTGAATAAAATCTCCATGAGTAATCGGTCTTCCAAATAAATAATCCACTAATTATGACACCAACATTACCAAGAGCATCTCCCAACACGTGTAAGAATACACCTTCCATGTTCATTGATCTTTTCTTTTGGGTATGTGAATGTTCATGTGAATGTTCCTCGTCTTCCTCAGTTGACTTCTTGTCGGTACTATTTCCTGAAGTAAGCAAGGCGCTTCTCTCGTCTATCCTATCAACTACCCTGTCTGGCATGAATGATTCAAAATCGCCATCAGAATTGTATTCGTTAGCTTCTGTATCAACTGCAGAACTATGGGAATGGCCATGGCCATGACTATGACCATGGTCATTGAATAAGACAAGACCAATGCAGTTACTCAATAATCCAGCAACACCGACAATGAGAACTAACTTTGGCAGTTGAATTTCCTGTGGCTCAAAGAACCTTTGTATAGAATCCAAAATAATTGTAAAACATAAAGCCAAAAGGAATACAGCATTTATAAGAGCTCCTAATATCTCAGCTCTTTGCCATCCATACGTATAACGACCATCAGCCGGCTTCAGATTCTTAATTCTAACAGCCCAGAAAGCGATAATCAAGGAAACAATGTCATTTAGCATATGAAAAGAGTCGGCCACAAGTGCCAAAGAATGAACTGAGTAGCCGACAATGGCCTCAAGTAAGAAGAAAGCGGTATCCAATAACAATAACGATCCAATTCTAATCTCTTTCGAGTTCATTTTAAAAATACTATTAGTTAAGTAAACTTTTGTGCGCATCGCTTATATTTATGTATTGTTTTTTTTTTTTAGGGAAGCCCCCCGAACGATATTGCGCTTAACGGTTTTAACTAAATTAAACAATTGAAGACGAATTGAATTTTCAATTTCCTCTAACTAAATATATCTAGTTTATCTAAGTAAAAAAAAATTAAGTCTATGTAAAATTAACCTTTCCATAAGGCTTAAAAAAAAGACTTAGAACGACTACCCTAATGGTCATAAGTACTTTATAGATGTCAGTACTTCATATTAAACAAGAAACCAAAGTAAAAAAAATCCTGCAGGCATTTAGACCTAGTAGAATCTGTAAGGAATTTTATACTATGAAGAAATAAAAAGAATATGCATACTATAAGTGTTAATTCTTCGTAGAGCTTAACAATTCGTTAAAACTTATTTTCTGACCGGCCTGTTGCAGATAAGTGTTGTTTGGTTGAACAAAGTTTGCACTCATACCAGAAGGATGCTGATGAACCGAACTTGTAACTGAAACAATTGGTGCTTGTCTATAAGAACCGTGTGAGAAATTGTAAACCGGCTGACACTGAACATTAGGTGGAATGCCATTATACAGCATGTAGTTTAATGGAACTACGGGGGGACCATTAAAATTACCATGCTGGCGTAATAAATGTGTTGCTGGAGATGGATATAATGTAATACCATTTGGAACGGAGGGTGCAACCTGGTTGTTTGGAAGAGCCAATCCAGTCCTCTCTGAAGACCCAAAAGAAGGCTTTGGTAGATTTAAAGCCGCAGGCGAAGAATGAAAAGAAGATCCAGCATACGTGTCTTCTTGATAGCTATTCTTTTCCTTGTTTTTATGCTGTTTCTTTTTTTCATTATTAGAATCCGAAAACTTTTTCTTAGAAGAGCTCTTATCCCTACTTGAAGTAGAACCTTTTTCAGTAGATAAGGCATCTTTCTTTTTCTTCAGATTTGCACTTGTAGTGACAGCACCACCAAAATTTGGCTTACTCCCATCAGGGAGCAGAGCAGAAGGCAACTTCAGCAGAGATGTCGTATTTGAGTCTGTCTGTTTCTTATTAGCTAAACGTCTCTCTTTATGATCTCTCTCTGAACCTTTCTTATCTTTAGATTTATTTGAACCTTTCTTATTCGTTCTACCGGCTGGTACATTATTTATCTTTGAGATGTTCATGTTATCCCCATGGATTGCTCCCACAGGCATCGGTAACTCGTGCGCCATCATGGCCTCTTATTGTAAATTATTGATCAACTAACCTGAAAGATTTTGATCTAAACTTGATTGCAAAAAAGTCTAATAGCTTGCTTAACCAATATCAGATTAGGTCAAATTCATTACCCTTACAATGATTCACTTCGGTACCTAATTTACACATCGCGCGTAATAAATAGTACGTGCGGTCATCAATATGGGCTCTAATTATTAGGATGATCATATATAAATAGTATAGATAAAATTCATATCTACTCTGATGTCAATATTGTTGATACTGCGATAACAGACATCCCTACAAATGACCAATACAAGACGAAGTTCAGGCCTCCGCCAGAAAACAGTGTAGCAGATCCAAACATTGACAATGCAACAAACAGAAGAAAACCGCTCGTCATAGCGAACACACTACCGAAGAGCCCGTATAAGTCTTCAATATCTATAGTGCCATTTCCTTTGTTATATCTGAGGAACAAAAATCCTAATAATGCTCCACAAGGCAGCGAAAGTCCTCCTAATAACCCTGTAATAAGTACTGCTCTACATTTAGCCCACATTTTGTTCGAAGAAGTCAGGGAAAAATACATTGGTAAACACATCAGAAACCCTTCTGTAAAATTGTGAGCAGCTAAACTCAAGAATATCAGAAACCCCAACTTTTCGTCTGTTTGACCAGTAACGTACGTGATAAATCCTTCAGGAAATTTGTGAAGCGCTATAGCAAGACAGGTTTGAACAGCGATCAAAAGTAATCTAGAAAGTGGTGTTTGTATATGGTGATGGTGCTCCTCTAAAATATCTGAAGAATTTTCACAATCTGATACATCTGAAGAATGGACCAGGTCGGCTATTCCCTGGTTGTCTATCGTGGTGCTGTCTAATATAGGTATCTCGCAATAATGTAAGTCGGTATTCTCCTGTTTGCTATGGTAAAGACAAAGCTCAGCGGATGTATAGCCCTTGCACTCTCCGTAGCATTGTTCTTTACTTTTTCCAGAATCAAAATAATGGATTAAGGACTTTTTGCTTTTAAGCTTCTTTATCAATGGTGAAGACTCATCGTCGAGACCAACATATTCATCTGTATATCCATGTTCCAAATCTGGGTCACCGCTGATATGGTTATGTACTAAGTGTTCGCCTTCATTCATATCCCTATGGCTATGTTGTTCAAAATGATTATGATGAACAGAATGGACGTGGTGATCCGTATGCGAGTCATCATGATTTTGATCCGTGTTTCTATGATCCTCATGTTCATGTCCATGTTCATTGTCATGTTTATGAACACAATGTACAACAGATCTACTTGTAGCTATGTACAAAATAGAGTTCAATAAGATGCAAACCAAAATACCGGCAAAAAAAGAGCCGAAAAGGATTTCATTCAACCATCTCTCATCATAGTAGCCATCCTTCTTATAGTATATATGGAGGTATTCTGATGCTTTTGGTAAAAGTTTAAACAAAGAAGTCAATAGCAAAGATCCAGAACTAAATGCTAATGCACCGTTTGAAAACGTGTAGTTGTTTTGCAACTCAAAGGGGTATTTATCAGAGATAAATTTTGGGATTACAAGTCTATAAAGGTCGTCAATAAACACTGTTAAACATCCACAGACGCACAATATGGACGATGCAATATTAAGTATCCACCCTTCTCCAATATTTATTTGCATACTAAGACTATACATGTATTGAATTGATCTATATATTAATCATCAATTCACCATTATAGAGGGCCCTCATTAAGGTCACGTGCAAGTGAAAATATAAATCTATCAACCTTGCTAGTAATGAGACAGAAAAAGTTTTGGTCAACGAGGCGCTTCTATTCGGCTTTAGACGAGATTTCTGTATTATACTGCGGTAAATTTGAATATGCATTCTTCTTCTTTCTAAATGGAATCCTTCTGTGAGTTGTATTTTCACGTGCAAATTTTCTTTTCTTCAAGCCGCTTAAATCAGTATACCTCTTATTAAACTTAACAAAAAGAAACATACCAAATGAAAACAATACTACACATGTTGGCAATAGCATAATGGTAATATACTTTTCATATGGGACGCTTTCCTCAATTTCGACATTCAAGTGCCTATTCTTATACTTCTCTTCGAGCTTTTTCAAGTCTTCTTGGTGACCCTTGCTAACGACAGGTTTAGTACGCATCTCGACAACAACAGAGTTTGCGTAATAATTGAATTCGTCAATATCGACATTATTAGGGAGTATAGATATCATCACTTTAAGGTCCCATTTATCCTTGAGCCATTCTTTCAAAATTTCCAATGGGTAATAACCTTGGTCTGCATCTATCCACTCTGTGGCATAAAATGAAAATTCTGAAATTTTTCCTCCAGCCTCGATTACAGAAGATCGCTTGCTGTTTTTTGTAGTATTAAAGTAATCACTTTCTATGTCTTCTTCTGATCTTTTCGTTCCCTTTTGTTTAACAGACTCTTTGACATAGGATAAGTGTATCTGGACTTTATCAGCACCTTCATAAAAGCGACTATACCAAGTAATGAAATAAGTCTTATCTACGAAGAGCTGTTCGTTATCATAAGGAGTACAGAATGGTTCACTACTGATATCCTTACCCATCCCCTTCATATGGTAACGATCCGGCGTACATCTTATTATCGGATTTAAAGAGTGGTATGTGAGATCTTCATCGATATATTTTAGTTCTTCAAACACCTCTCCATCCTTCATATTATGAGCTTTCAAGTCTTCCTTTTCGTACCGGATGGTGGTAGCAGTTTGGAACCAGGTTCCATATGTAGGGGATGGTTTCTCTATTCTTCCGTTCTTGTTCTTGGGTTTGATTGTTTTTGGCTCTCCCTTTTTGTTCAAGGAGATCCATGGCTCTAACCCATCGGTAGTAGCAGGAGGTTTGGCACCGAATGTCACACCTGCAATCACCGTTGGGGTCACAATCTCAACCTGTGTAGAATAAATGGTTCTTATCCATTTCTGTGGGATGTCTGAAGATGATGAGTAACCGGCCTTCTTAGCTCTCTGTGCCTCTAGATATTGTTTGTTAACAATCTTGCCTTTAGCTCTTTTTTGTAAAACTGGCTCCCCTGTGATCTCGGGCCCATCTATGATGCTCCCTATTGTCGCCGAAATAGAACCCAATAAAGCTATGACGTTTAAAAGCTTCATTTGATTGAGTAAGATAAAAAAAAATGGTTCTGATCGTGCTAAGACAAAACTTAAAGTTTGTTTTTGATTATGAAAATTGATCCGAACACAACCGATGATTCGGTTAATCCATAAAATATAAGCGTAATGGCTAGTTGTGAAGTATAGATGCCCAATGGGGCATCAGTAAGCTTTCATGTGTCCATTTCATTGGACTGGACTGCTACCAAACAAATCATTTCTTGGAGATCGTTTGGATTCAAGAACAAATTCAAGAACAGTGTCTACAACTATAACATAAAATATATGTAATTTCTCTACAATAGCAGTAAAGTGCTTGAGTAAACATTACTCGAAGCTGCTGAAGGAGATAAATTTATTTCTCTTTGGCAAGGAAATCCATCACAATTTGTATAGGTTTTGAACAATGTGAAACTATGCTGATTTGCCAATAAAATATTTAAGATCTAAAAGATAACTTCACCAATACAGGCATGAAGCCATTTTTACTACCAAAGTCTAAAAAATGAAAATTTCGTTTATTAAAGTCATGATTTATGAAATTAAAAATTTTGAAAACTAGACTGTCCTAGAAAAGAACGTTTAATCCTCATCCGGGTAAACATTTAAGTCATTAGAAACTCAATATTTTATAATTCCTATGAGATAGCATAAGTGATTTAGTAAGGTTGCACGCTCAGTACTTGCTATATTATCTAGTCTGCAATTTCTTCTTCCAGCTAACTTGTTAAGCTTTGCAATCACTTTCATCGAAAAAGAGTAAAAATCTCTGCAATTCATTTCAATGTAATCCCGTAAAAAATGATCAGGCAAATCTGGGTGTGTCAAAGCATAAATGTAAGCGTAGAGTAATATTTCGGATGAAGACAACGCATTGGATGAAAACAAGTAAGAAAAGCCATCATCATTTACTGGACAAAATGTTTTATATAATTGTTGAATACTCGTGATTTCTTTTTGCACTAATGAAACGAACTTCATATTACCTTTAGATGATTCAATAGCCTCTTTATTCCTTGCGGCCTCTTTCATCTTCCTTTCATGCAATGAATTCAAGCTGGTTTTACCTGGCTCAATTTTCTCTTCATCATAATATTCTGAATCGTTTACTTCATTGATCCGCCTCCAGCTTAAAACCCCAGTCTTTTTTTGAAATCCTAACATGCTAGCCTGGTCCTGTGCTTCGTGAAAGAACTGTAATGACTGATTGTACATCATCGGAAATGGTAAATACTTAGGGAATAACTTCCTTGTAAAAGCTTCATAGTTTCTGTTATTAATATATAAATTATAATTGTTATATGCTTCAAATTTTCTCCTAACTGCATCCTCTAACGTGACATTTCCCAATTCTTTTTTTACATCTTCAATTTTCCATCCTGGTAGGTATTTAACGCCATTTTCCATCAATGGAACCACTCTCATTTCTTCCAAAAACCTACATACGCCTGTAAATCCCTCGTATTTTATCCTTTTGTTCTCTTCTTCAACAACCAAGACAGGCAATTTTCCACAATCAGAAATGTCTGTGTTTGAAGAAGGTACAACTTTGAAATTGTCGCTTTCCTTTTGAAAATTTAAACATAAAATCCACTCACTGGCGATGCATTCGGGTGAAATTATCGATATGCCATCTTTATCCCCCCATACGTGAAGATGTATCATTTTATACCGCCAACCTAGTTTACGTATCTTAGCGGCCCTCTCCCGTCTACTTTTCATGACAGTCGTCGCGACATTTATTTATAATGTCGCAAGATGGGCATGTAAATGCACTTGGTACCTATTTCATAGCCGTCCAAGAGTCATCTTTGATGTTAAATTAAGTGAAGACTTAGCATAATGTTTACTCCTCTGGGAAATATGAAGAAGGTGTCCCTAGACGTAATCGAAAAATTAGAGGACGAATTGAAAGAAGATCCCTTAGATTATAACAAATGGAAAATTCTTATTGGAAAGGTTCTAGCTAAAGATAAAGAAGAACAGGTGAAATCAGTCTTTAATAGGTACTTAGAGATTTTTAAATTTGACGTAAGTATTTTTGCTGATTTGATTCTTGGTGTTGAACTATTCAGCTTTCATTTAGGAATCTTTAATTAATTGCGTACTAACCTTAAAAGGGCACACAATGGTGTAACTATATTAATTATCTATTAAATAGAGGTGAATTTCAACAGGTAGAGAGAGAATTTGCCAAATGTCTTCCATCTACTGCTCATGTCGAGCTTTCCCGCTTATATGTATCATACGTAAGAAGAACCAATGATGTAATCACAGGCGGCGAAAATGCAAGAGGTGTTGTTATTCAAGCGTTTGAATTTGCTGTTTTTAAAGTGGGGATTGACTTGATGAGCACTCAGCTTTGGAATGATTATTTGGAATTCTTAAAATCTTGGACTCCTGCTGCCAGCTGGGAACAGCAACAAAAAATAGATTTGATACGTAAAGTATATAAGAAACTTTTAGCAATACCTACGGAAAAGATCGAGAGTTCTTGGTCTACGTATGCCAAATGGGAAAACCTGGTTAATTCTTCGACTGCTAGTAGGTTCATAGCTGAAAAGTCTGCTGATTTTATGGAAGCCAGATCTTGGAACACCGAATGGCATAATTTGACAGATGGGCAATTAAAACGAGAGACGTTACCAGCTAGAATAGATGATAAGCATAAAAGGATATTGTATAATCAAATCAATATTTGGCATCGATGGTTGGAATTTGAAAAAAAAAATAAATTAAATTTATCTGAGGAACAACTCAGTGAACGTATAGAGTATGTTTATAAGCAAAGCTTGTACGCTTTGCCTTTTGTTCCAGAGATGTGGTTTAGGTATTCCAAGTTTTTATTGGATCTGCCAAATGACACCAACTTGAGCAGATGTATAAAAATATTGGAAGAGGGGATTCTGTTGAACCCAAAAAGCTATCTTTTAACATTTATGCTAGCAGAACTATATGAAAAAGAGAGTAATTTAGAAAAAACGGTATCCATTTTCAAGAATTTGATTGCTTTGTTATGCAAAGATTTTGAGAAATGCAAGACCTCAATAGCTGATATCATAGAAGAAGCATCAACGGTCAAGCAAAATGACATGAAGGATAGTGAATTGGAAAATGGAGAAGCTACTACATCTCATGATGGTAGTATCTTATATGGATTTTTTCAGTTATCCGAAATAAAAGCAAAGGAGTTAATTAAATTGAAAAAAGAGCAGAAGACGTTATCCGATTCAATCACTCTTGTTTACCTCAAATACATGACTGCTGCTAAGAGGTCTTTCGGAATAAAAGAGGCCAGAAAGGTCTTCAAGAGCGCTAGAGACGATTGCGAAGCCATAGGTTACCAGATGTTCGTTGAAAATGCTTTGATGGAATTTCATTCTGAAAACTTATCTGTGGCAAATAGGATTTTTGACTTTGGGATGACTAGGTTCAAAGGAAATGGGCACTATTTGATCAAGTATTTAGATTTCTTATTGATGACAAATAAGGCGGAAAATATGAAAGTTGTCTTTGAACTGGGTTTATCTACCTTATTAGATGATGTAAAGAAAGTTGAAGAGCAAGCCCAAATAAATAAGCTGGAGCATGGAGATGTCTGGGCTGAATACAAGATAAGTGAAGTTGAAGAAAAGAAGCAAGAAATTAAATTGTTGATCGAAAAGATGATATCTTGCCAAACAATTTACGGCGATATGGGATTGATCAAGAGTCTTGATGGTCGTTTTCAGGAGTATTTTCCTAATGATGACTACCTCGATTTTTTTTCAAATAGATATAGCGACTATGGGATTACTCCAATAATGATTTATGACCTTGGAATATTACCTGACGAAAACAAGAAAGCAGAAATTGTGATTAAGCAACCTAAAGTAGAGGAAAGTGTTGCGGAAGAAGTCATACCACAAATAGTTAATGAAAATTCAAACGCCTTTTCGCAATCTAAAAGTTTTGTCAGAAGTAATATTTATAACTTGCTTCGTTCGTTACCTAATTCATCTTATTTTGGACCTCCAGAAGACCATGTTTTCAACAGTAGTAAACTAGTAGATTTTTTTACAAATTTGCCAGGAATATCGGATACTTGAAAAAGTTCAAGATTTTTCTATTCAGACATTGTTACATCTTTTCTATAGTAATATGTATGTAATATGTACATTTGTAATAAAAAAAACTAAAGATTATTAGCCTTTCTGATGTGAGAAGATTAAAAACTAAGGCATATATTAATCCCGTGAATCCTCAGTCATAATGCTTAGGGTGTCAACTATTGAAGGCTTAAATGCCCATCTATCAATAATGTTGTAAATGAGCAAAAATTCTTCACTGGATATGTCTCTGGGACTCTTTTGCATTATAGAAGGGGGTATTTGAGGACCTAGTTCTGCTAATGCACCAGGCGCAAATTGCGCTAATGCATCAGATAGTTTCCCGGTAGATCTGTACATTAAAGTTTGCAATGCGTATTCAAACATATCAAAATCCATAAGCTCAATATCCTTTGGTAATATCTCTATGATAGCCAACAGAGAGTTCGCAGGTAATAGTGACCTTGCAGGTATGATGACTGGCTGATCCTTAACCAACAAATTTGGATCATAATCATTCCCATCAGGAAGAACAGAATCTTGAGTATTCTCCGTGATTCCTATTAACTTTGAGTCAGTGAAAAGTTCACGTTTTATTGCAGAACGATTCCTTTTATGAAAATGAACTCCTGATAAAAACTTTTGGGCCGTTATCTCGGGTACGAAGCAAATCATTCTCACCCTGCCATATTTTTGAAGCCAATTTCTATAAGCCGAGCACATTATCCATTGTGCGAGCAATGCCTCTCCAAACTTCAGTGGAGTGAGATTACCGACAATCAAAAGCTCATCATTCGGGTCTTTTCTATCTAAAACTTTTGGACTAATGATCTTATCATCTTTTATTAACATGTTATATGTAGACCAGTTATAGCCATTTTTTGCATACAAGTGGAAATTTTCTCTGTTTCCAGTTGTTTGCTCAAGGTATCCAATCCGTTCCTTCCAAGCATGCACATTCTCCTTATTGTCCTCTATAATTATATGATTCCGTGGTTTCAACTCGCTGTTGAGCATAACAGAAAATAAACCATATCCACTGAATACGTCGATGATATCTAGCTTTGATGAATCAGTATATTTTTCTTTTAGTCTCAACTTGTCTAGAAGTTTTCCACACATTAGAGGTGATACAACATGACGATAGCCATATTGGTACTTAGGAAACTGTGACTTTTTGAAATATTTCGCAATTAATTCACTCATTGAAGCATCTTCTGTACTGCTAGGTAAATCAAGATGCAAGTTTTCCTGTCAGAAAGCTTACGATGCTGTCACGTGATTATCTAAGATAAAAACTGGAGATCCAGGTATAGGCAGAGGAGAGGAAATGTCAATTAATACCATTTCAGTAGATACTTCAGGTAGATCATGCTCTCAAGGTAGTTTCTGCTTCGAAATATACCAGGGTGAATTTATGAAGTTTCATTCAGAAACTTCTCGACAAACGTTAACAATAAAGCTGAAGGAAAACCCTAGCCGTAAGACGCATATTAGCGCAGCAGACGGAAGAATATATGTTACTAATAAAAGGTTCATTTTTCTTACTGATTCTCAGGGAGATTTTTTCTCCTTTCAAATAGATCTTAATCGGGCCTCTTTAATACAGTTTTCGCATCAGTTAAACGCCCCTTGGTTTGGTGCTAATTATTGGCAATTTGTTTTTTTTTCTAGTAGAGCGGATAAGTCTCTTACAGATGGGCTCCCACCTAATGAGTGGTTTACTGGCGAAATCAGGTTTAAAGATGGTGGTTTATTCGAATTTGTGGATATAATAAATGATACACTTTTGAACACATCTATTGATGATGAGCTTCCTAGGTATGAAGGGTGAATTCCAAGTAGTTTACATCTCATTATAAATATATACATTTCTTCATTTATTGCATTATGACAGAGTTTTCTTATATATCTTCTAGTCCAGAGAAGTTATTTTCTGCCTTTACTTCTTCGGGAGCACTATCTGGTTTTGCTACATGAGCTTGCAATGGTTTCAATTCAAATATTTCATCAAAAGAAGTAAAATCGAGGATTTTTTCCTCTTCCTCTTCAGATAATGTATCATATAATTGCTTAAACTTATCCCTCGCTAAGAGCTCTAAAACAACGGCGTCTTTATAAATTATAGATCCTTCTTCATTGTATATCCGTGCATTACTGAATATAAGATGAAAGTCTTCTAAAATTTCTCTCACTTCACAATAACATTTTCCATTTATCCTCTTCTTGATCGTGTCCATCGCTATAGGATGTTTAATCAACATATAATAGTCTGGGTAAAATTTTCTGGATGGTTTTACCAAAAAGAGATCACTCAATTTTCTATCACCTGAATCAGTATAATTGAGTACAGTTTTGTAAATTCGTTTTAAATTGGATTGAAGCTTTTCTCGCGCTTCAGGGTCCAAAGGATCGACAGCTGGGGCTGCACGGTATAATAAGGATCCTCTTCCTCTACCGCGACCTCTACCTCTACCTCTGCCTCTACTATTTGTCAAACGTGGGGTGATCGACTTCTGCCTCTTTGACGCTACATCAATTTCGTCATTCGAGTCGCCATCCGGTGAAGCTTTTCTTCTCTTGTGCAGGAAAGCTTCATCGCTTTCTCCATCTTCATATCTATCAACATCTATTTTTGGTCTTCCAGGTCTACCTCTGGGACGCTTGGGTTTAACGAACTTTTCAGAGTCGCTGTCATCTGATATAACACCATCAATCTCCTTCAACCATTGCTCCTCGGTCAAATTATCATCGTAAAGAGCTGTTTTCCTATCTCTACTCCCTCTGCCGTAAACTTCTACGATCTCATCCTTTTTCAATATCTCTTCCGGATCTTTTTGGTAAATCACCGGCAATTCCTGTTCATTAAAAAGACGAGTTGAATAACTTGCCTCTGTTGTTTCTTTGTATGTATCCAGGTCTAGTTTTCTAAATACCTCCAACTCATTTTCATTACGAGAAATTATTTGGTTTAATTCATCATCATCTAGGTCTTCATTTTCACTGTTCAGACCTTTCTGTTTTCTTTCTTCCTCCTTTTCAATTAAAGCACGTAATAATGCCTCTTGTTCTTCTGCGGTTGACTTATTGTCAAATTTACCTGCTTGAATAACCTTTCCATCAATTTCAAGTTTTGCATTGGCCCTCTCAAGAATCATTTCTTCAACCGAGTCTTCAGTAATTAGTCTCAATATTCTAACTTCATTCTTCTGACCAATTCTGTGTGCTCTATCTTGAGCTTGCAAATCTTGATGTGGATTCCAATCTGTATCGAAGATGATAACAGTATCAGCCGTTTGCAAATTAAGACCCAACCCACCTGCTCTTGTTGATAAAAGAAAACAGAAATATTCTGAGTGAGGATCATTAAATAATTTGAGCAAACCTGTTCTATCGTCTGCCTTGGTTGCACCATCTAGTCTCATGTATTTCAAACCTCGAAGCCTTAAAAAATCTTCCATGATATCCATTATTTGAGTCATTTGAAAGAATATAAGAACTCTGTGGCCTGTCTTCTTGAACTTTGGTAAGATCCTATCGAGTAATTCAAATTTTCCTGCTACTCTCCAAATCTTATCATTTGTTTCAGCAGTAGGGTTAATCAAGTTTTCAACTTCTTCATAGACAAATGGATGATTACATATTTTCCTCATTTGCATGATTTGATTATTAGCATTTTTGATTATAACAGGTTCCTCGCTTTCGTAAGACTCACTCGCATATAAAATATTGTTCTTTAACATCTGCTGATAAAGCTTCGACTGCAAAGCAGACATTTTACATTTCACTACCTTTTCGATCTTATTGGGCAAATCCTTCTCGACATCCTTTTTCAATCTTCTTAAAAGAAATGGCCTCAAGACCTTATGCAATCTCCTAATGACTAATAGAGTTTCTTCCTCGCTCAATTCAATCTTATCCTGGCCCCCCGTGTTTGCAAATGGAGTGTTGAACCATTCATCAAATGATTTAACAGAATTAAAAATCTTAGGTAAAACAAAATTAAGTAAAGCCCACAATTCTGGCAAATTATTTTGCAATGGTGTACCCGTAAGGATCAATCTATAATCAGTATGGTAATGATGAGTCAAAGTTTCAGATAGCTTAGAACTTGCATTCTTCATACGATGGCCCTCATCTATAATCATATGCACCCATTTAATCTTTGACAAAAGATTTTTGTCCTTGATAATATATTCAAATGTTGTGAGTAATATTTGGAAGTTTCCTTGTTTTATATCATATTGCAATAACTTACGTTGATTTGGGGTTCCCTTATAAGTTATCTTCTTCACAGATGGTGCCCATTTATCAAACTCTATATTCCAATTTGTCAACGTGGAAAGAGGGACGATAACTAGAAAAGGTCCCTGCACTTTTTTTATTTCTATAAGGTAAGTGATGAGTGATATTGATTGAATTGTCTTTCCTAGACCCATTTCATCCGCTAAGATACCATTCAAATGGTTATTAAACAAGGATACCATCCACTGCAATCCTTTCAACTGATATTCTTTAAGAGTTCCACCTATCAAAATAGAAGGTTGTTTAGTTACAACTTCTTCTATACGGTGCGCTACTTGATAATAATCCATTTTTTCTCTTTTCTCATCCGATACTTGGTCATATTCCGGTGGATTACCTCCATCCAAATCTTTCCTGGTTGCTTCCTTTTGCTGTGATTGGACAGCTTGAGCTAACGAATCTAAAAATTGGTTTGTTTGTTTTAACAAATGAGTGATTCTGGTATCTTTTGTATGATCTAACAATTTTAAATAGGCCTCTTCATCATTCAGCTTCAAGGCTTGCAAACGCTGCTTAGCCATCTTTTCTAATCTCCTTTGCTCTTCCCTTGCTGTTTGTCCATGGAAGCTTAAAATTTTATTCCCAAATCTTTGGATCTTGTCTCTCTTGTTGTTTATCAACTCATTTCTAGCAACTTTGTTGGATAATATCCTTGTTAAAATACTTTGATGTTTTTTGTTCTTATCCTGCATTAATGAGAATAGCTGTTGCCTGTATAAATCATGTGTCATAGCAACATTGTCTATCGATAATTGATTAAACTTGGCTAAGAAGTTTGGATGCGAATTTGGCAAAAGAGACTTACTGAACCACACTTGAGATAATACCTTACCTCGCAATTCTTTCTGGTAAGGTAATAATTGAAGCTTCTCTATCTGTGACTCTATAATAGCTCTTTCAGATTCTTCTTCTACTTTCTCAAGCTCATCCTTTAGCTCCAGTAGCTCGATTTCAATTTGAAGCTTTATAAATAATTCTTTGTTTTCGACAACTTCGCGCATATCAATCGCTTCTGGTAATGCGCTCGGTATTTGAAGACGATTTTGCGGTGAAAACAAAGAAATATAAGGTATGTCTTTGGCTTCTGAAGTAAGCGCTTTAGGTATTTCAAAAGTATCCACCTTATAAGTTGATTTTCTAATTGGCAATACAATCTTAGCAGAATTCTTTTGATCAGGTACTATTTTCTCAACCCTTACAGGAGGAGCTGGCTCCATCAATTTTGGAATTATTTCAGCTCTTGGGGCCGCATTACCATTACTCTGCAATATTTTGTCTGCCTGGTTTTTCATTGTATCAATGATACCATGGTCAGGTGTTGAACTTTTATTTCCAACAGAAGGTGAAATGTAATTGTTCAGCATTGCTCGAGAAACTCCTAAGCTAGGTGAAGGTTCGTTAGATCCTTTTGCTTTAGGCATCTTTTTATTAAACTTTTTCTTGAAATCTTCTTGAGAAGTGAAATGAATGTTCGGTCCGCTTAAATTCCTTTGATTTCCTGTGCCAGAAATTGCATCTGGTGCAGTTTGCACTTGAGGCATAGACTGGGTGCTATCAAATTTATTTGAATTGTACATCATCATTTGCTTGGCGTTATTGACGGTTTGCGGTTGAGGAGTAATATTAGAAGCAACGGGTGTCCGAGATTTCGTTGGGGGTTGTGTAGGAATTGAAGGCGTCAGTTGCTGTCTGTCTGCGCCTGTATAATTTGAAGGAAGATAAGTGTTACTCATGAAAACTAGACGATCGTTAGTCACAAAGTCCACCAAGTTTTGAGGTATTGGGGGATCATTTGGCCCAGACTTTGACAATAACCTCAGCGCCTGAACTTGGGCTTTTAATAGCTGAACCTGTTGCGCTGTAAATGCAGAGCCTCCTATGTTTCCTAGTTTCGTATCATTAGCTTTTGCGCTGTTTGTTAAGCTATTCAGGAATTGAACTTGCTGATTTCCTCCAATCAGTGAAGGAGAACCTTGTGTGAAACTGTTTTGAAAAGCTGATATATTTGGTGATTTCTGTATCATATTTTGGTTGTTGCTTTGCATATTTTGATTTGACGCATTAGTATTCCCACTATACCTACGAGTCTCGTCTCCATGTTCCAAGGAGGGCTGGGAATATGGTTTGGTATTCTGTTGCATATCATTGGTTAAGCCCCTTGGATTCAGATTCAGACTAGGACTTCGACTCTGATTAAATGAATTGTTATGTGCTGGCGCCTGGGTATTCCCTTTATTCAAAATGCTTTGTTGGTTTTGTTGTAAATATTTTATAATCTTGCTAAGATGGTTAAATTCAGGTACATTGACAGCCAGGTCTCCGAACTGTCGTCTCAACTGCTGCCACCTCAGAAATATCTTCTGAACTTCATCCTGCAGAAATTGCCGATTCATCGTTATATTTGATGTATCAATAAACCGCTAGCTATTACGAGTTATATTGCACACAATTAAAAATAAAAGTTGTTGTGTTTTATATGCAGTCTTTGAGCTACTAAGAATGCCAGCTCCAATCTCTACAATATTTATGTTATCTACTTAAAGGTAAATATTTTCTATGCCTTCCATAATTCACCTGTTCCCCTTGGGGCATAATTTATCATGTCAAAATTTTCTACCCTTATATAGCTCGTATCATAGGGAATTCCAGCTTGGGATCCTTGATTAATAAGGTGCGATGCTTTTCCCTCAAATTCAGCTCTCTTCTTCTTCTTTTTGTCTTTTTTGGGGCCCCTCCTATTCCTATGGGTCTTTTTATTCTTACCTGAGTGACTTTCAAATTTGGGGGTATTATTCTTATCAGCAAATGATGAGTACTCGTAAGCAGTTGTATCTATTGTTTTCTGAAGAATACTGCAAAACGGTTTATCGTCATCTTTGACGTTAAAGCTGGATTGGGGATTGTCTAAAGTTTGCCGGCTTGTATCGTAAGAATTAAAAATGAGAAGCTCTGCCTCGTTAACATTCATACAATCTATCCCAAAGCTAGATACCCAAATCTTAGTTATATTATCTTCTGTAACAAGTTTCCACTCTTCTAAGCTGTCTTCAAAATTATTTTTTGAGTGGTACCTTTTTTGGATACAAGATCGTATGAGATATTTGAGCCTAGGGGGCATTATAGCGAACTCATCAAGTGTATCACGAATGACAGTTTCAGTATTCGGATTTTGAAGAGAACTATTATCATCAAGACCTAAGGAAGTATTCCCTTTCGGATAATTTCTTTCACTTCCTGTTTCTTGAGTTTTGAATATCGTGTTGGCTTGGAAATCAGTTTGACAATTCGGAAATTCTTGAACTTTTGGTGAATATAATTTGAAATCTAAACAGTTACGCCAAGATGGAGTTGACTCCATAGGTGATTCTATTTCGAGGTCAAATTCAATCTTGAAGCTATTTTCTCCTGATTCTTCGAAACAAAGCTTATCTTCGACATATTTGTCTATAAATTTTATTGCTTCTCTAGCATTGGTCGCCATCATAGAAGGTCCCTTTTTAACATAATCAAATTCATGAAGAGCATAAGTTGGAATAAATATGTTTAGTTTGACCAGCTCCTGGGAATATTCCTTAAGATTTGATTTAACATAATCGAAGTTGAACCATCGTTTAACGTTTCCAATACCCTTCACAAATGCGGAGTGGTCTAATATTAAATTAACATTCCTTGTTCTCAAAACTGTGCTATTGGACTTATCAGGAACATGGCTCTCCTTCTCTCCCAGAGGCTTTGATACTAGTTCGTCAACTTCATGTACCAATGTATCCATTTGGACTAGTTGATTTTTTGTGAGATGCAAATTTGAGTATAAATTTATAAATCTCAATCCGATGAAATAAGCGTTCATATACATACGGGTTCCAGAAATCGATCACTGTATAGCATTAATGTAACAGAGATGAATAAATAATCGCTTAAGTTCTACAAGAGTCTACATCAATTGTGATATTAAAAAAAAATGCCCTTTATTGCTATATATGGTACCTACTCTTCGAAAAGTTAATATAAATGTTCCTAGTTTAAATAGCAAAGATATGCATAAAATTTTTAATTATATGCTGGAGTATATCAGATAATAGTCAAGAGTTGTATTCATCGAACCATAGGTCCTAACATTAGAGATGCCAGAAAAAACATATTATAATAAAGTATTCATCCTTAAAGTTCTCCATTCTTTGCTCCTGTGAAAATTCGGATACTTACTGATAGCAGAATATCTGTTTTTAAAAAAAAAAGAATTTTAATAAAATATGTTAATACACCCGTAAGAAAAAATTTAGGATTTCGTGGAAGAGTTTTCAGACGTTGACGTGTGTGTCCAAAGTTTTTTTTTTTTTTTTTTTTGGACTGAGAGAGAGCGCCGCATATTGAACCTGGTTGCGAAACATGAGTTCACAAACACCTAGACCATAAATATAGAATTCTAAACTAGAAGAGTATCACTATATTCTTTTGCTATTAATTGCTAGTTATGTTGTCTAATACAGTCAGGTGGATGTCTCTTAAAAGGGCTAGGTTATCTAAACTAGCATCTCCAATTTCTAATCAGCCGTGTAGTTTGGCACTTTCTAATACACGTCAATCGCCTAGTCTGCTAGATTCTGATAATTACTCTGAAGACATAAGCAAACAGGCTTTTAAAAATCCTGAAGATGGAGTTCCTGATTTGGAATTGTATGATAAATATCATTGCAAAGAACTTCAGAACTCCATGCTTGCTAATCAGGATATAAAGGTAAGTCCAACGGAGGAAGTAAAAGCTGTGGACATGCAATTTGATTTTGATTTTGAGACACGTTCTGAGTTGAGTATTGAATTTTTCCCTGATTTCGAGGTTTTATTCACTCCACTTGAGCCAACACCTCAAATCCTGAAGGTCTTGAGCGTGAAACGTTTATTTCTAGCTAAGATCAAAAACGTTTTACACGCTCCTCCAAAATTTGAATTCACGTACAGTATTGACCTGATTGATGGAGAGAACTATGCCCCGGTTTCTATGAGGATACCTGTTCTAGAACAAGAGAGTTATGAAGAGAGAAGTCGCTTCTTTCGAAATAACTGGGAACATAGCCAGACTCTTGATCCCAGGATCAAGTTTAGTGAATATGCTGATGTCCTTGTCTACAACGGTAACTATGAAACAAACATGGCCCAAACAAATAATCAAAATTCTAATTTTCTAAAATCTGGTGCTATGCATAAAATCCCATACTCAGAAAGGGAAACTGGACTCTGCTCAGAAAGCCAACCTGGTGATAAATTAGGGTTTTCCTTAGCTATGAACAAAGGTTCTATTCTAAAAAAAAAGACTAATGTTAACTATGAGATAGAAACCTCTCATATAAAAAGTATAGATCATGAAGATTCTAGAAGTACTATTTATTCAAGTCTTGGAGGACACTCTGTGGGGAAGAAATGTCTAAATGAATACGCAGATGGTATTTCACGATTGCGAAATTACTATCAACTGATTTTTTGAATATTTTACGAACTTTCAAAAAATAGATAATTGTTATTCCCAGGTTATGTAAAATTCAAAATAAATGGTTAAAAGTTTCTAAAAGAAAATTTAACTTTATATTTGACATAAAGAACTTTATGTAGGGGCTTTTCGTACAGAATTAGTCAAATTCTGGTACACGTATAGTTCAGATATAATGTATATCTAAAAAAAAAACAATCCTTTGAAGCATGAAGATTTTAAACCATCATCGAATCAAATATTTTGTAAAATCATTGATTCCATCTTATCTGAATCGTTGCATCGTTACAATTCTGTAAACGTAATGAGCCTTTAAATTTAGTTCACATCATATCACGTGTAATATGCAACAAACCATCAACTAAAGGAACTATAGAAAAAGATGAAAAACATAAGCTGAATAGACAAACAATATGACCGAAGATAAGAGGATACTATTGAAAAATTTCCATTTGAATCATTTGAATAATAGACTTCAAAACTTATCTCCTAGTGAGATTATCAGCTGGGCTTATAATACTTTTCCCAACTTGTACCAGACAACAGCCTTTGGTTTAACTGGCCTTGTGACAGTAGATATAATCTCCAAAATGAGGAAAGAAGAAAACCATTTAATTGATATAATTTTTATAGATACGTTATACCATTTCCCCCAAACTTATGAGTTGATTGAGAAAGTTCGTGATAAGTATAATGCAGATATGCATATTTTCAAACCAAAAAGTGTAACAACCGAAGCCGAATTTAAAGAACGATATGGAGACATGTTATGGGAAACAAATGAAGAGTATTATGATTTTTTAGTAAAAGTAGAGCCTTCTCAGAGGGCGTACAAGGAGCTTGGGGTTTGTGCTGTATTGACTGGAAGGCGTAGATCACAAGGTGGTGCAAGAGGTGATTTACCAGTAATAGAAGTAGAAGAGGGTACAGGCATTATAAAGATAAATCCATTGGTTAACTGGTCTTTTGATGATGTCAAAAAATACATAGATGAAAACTTGGTACCTTACAATGAGTTGCTTGACTTAGGATATCGGTCGATCGGAGATTGGCATTCAACATCACCTATTGCAGAGGGCGAAGATGAAAGAAGTGGTAGATGGAAAGGAAAAGCAAAAACAGAATGTGGTATCCATCAAGCTAGCAAATATGCTCATTATTTAGCAGAACAGGGTAAATTATCTAATTACGAAAAGTAGAAATATAAAATCAACCTCACAAAATTTTTCTTAGTAATATACATGTTATCTAGTTTATGCTTGTTTATATGAATTTATGGTTCACAGCTTTACTGAATCAGAGACCGATATAACGCATGCTCAGCACTTGAGCAAAAACACACCAGACAATTTTAGATTATAGCTATATATGTTTTATGAATAAAATTGATTTCGCTCGATTAATTTATGTCGGATCTGGAATCAAATTCCTTCTTAGTTGGAATGGGATTTCTTTCCTAATGCGCGATAAGAGCCCTGGCTTATCGTTGAGAGCCTAATGCTTGTACTTAAGGTAAACTGAACCCGCTCGCAACTTCATCGAAAATGATATTAGATCTACTACAGGTAATATTAGCTTATATCGATGAGAACTCTTTGTATATAAGCTTCGTGTTAATAGGGGCTTTGGTTTTCTATGAACTTTGTTTGTATCCATTTTTCTTATCGCCTTTGAGAGACATACCTGGACCTTACCTTTACCGTGTTTCTAGGATTTTTATCTTAGAACAGCAAAGGCGCCACAGTTGGGTATTAAGGACACATCAATTGCACCAGGAATATGGTGATGTTGTAGTGGTTTCTCCAAATGAAGTGATATTCAACGGGAAAGCGAAGTATCTCAACGATATTTACGTCAAGAATCTACCCAAATCAAAATTCTACGAAAATTTTAGGAACCACGGATTTAAAGACAATATATTTGCTTCATTGGAAAATGATAAGCATCTTAAGTATAAGAAGATGATTATGGGCTTATACTCTAAATCAAATTTGTATTCATTTCAGAATCCTTTTAGACAAAGTCTAGTAAAGAAAATAAGAGAATTGTGCAATCAAGTATACGTTTCTTCCATATCAGGGGAAATCCCGGATATCATAAACGCAAAGTCAGAACTCAACGAGTTTGGAAAGGGCCATGATACAAAGGACGGTAAATGGCTAATGTCGAGGAAGACGAAGAACTTAGGGATTGATGTCTATTCTCTATTCGGGTCACTTGCTATGGATGTGGTTTCATCATTTGAACTAGGAGAGGATAATGGAACTCAGCTTTTATCTAAACAAGAAGAAAGGGAAATCGTAGTGTATCATAGACAGGTCTCTAGCATGGTATTCTGGACTACCTTAATGCCCAAATTTTGGGACTATGCTGCAAGCAGTCCAGTGCTAAAAGCAACGAGAGTATTAGATAAATGGCGTGATGAGCTATATTCCACTGCCGAATCTAATATTCCAAAGGTGTCCTGTGATCTGAATCTTACTGTTTTAGAGACATTAAAAAAGCATGGCCTCCATGGAGATTACGCCTATTCTTTCTTGACAGATAATATCTTCGCTGGCCATGAGACAACTGCAATTCAGCTATCTTATTTAACCTATGAACTATCTAGACCTGCAAATTTTCGAATGCAAGAAAAGCTTAGAAATGAATTATATAGAGCGTTCGGTAAAGCTGCGTCAAGGAATGAAATCATAGATGATTTTGAAGCACTCGATAAGTTGGAATATCTCAATTCGCTTATTGACGAAAGTAATCGTGTACATACATCTATACCTGGAGCAGAGCCGCGGGTCGTAGATAAGCCTTATACGATCAATTTGAGTCCTGACAAAAAAGTAACCTTACCTATTGGTACAATCGTTTCTTGCCAGCCATACTCTATCCATAGAAACCCACAGGTATTCAAGGACCCAGACTGCTTTGTCCCAGAAAGATGGCTTAAATCCATTGATGAGTCGGATGTCGCATATAAGGCAAGAATTACTTTACAAAATAAGCACATGATTCCATTTGGCAAAGGTATCCGCATGTGCCTAGGGATGAACATAGCCCTTATAGATGTAAAAATGGCACTTGCTAACCTCTACTGGCACTATAATTCTAAAATAAGCGCCGAATGGGCAGAGATTGTGCAACCAAAGTCAGACCAAAAATACGCTTCCCCTATCATGCTTTGCTCTCATCTTAAAGACACCACTACAGATGAAGAAAAGATGACAATGTTTGACGCATATACAACAAGGCCATATCATGACGAATGCTGGCTAGAATGGTATTTAAATAGTGATACAGAGATGTAATTTAAATAATTTTGAAAGTAGCTCTCTACGCTTTTAAGCAGATTTCATTCTGAAGATCCTTTACATGGGGCGCACTCCGAGCAGACCGGATTATCAATTCGTGGACTAAGATTTATAATGACCCCAAAAGCCCATTTCATATAATTATTTTTTCATCGGTTTTTTGCTTCTTAAATCTATTGTAATATAATTATTATTAAACATTAGCCCAAAATGCTTCCATTTGCTGTTCCCTATCCACCAGAAAAATATGATGGATACTGGGGAGCGCCAAGTTCTACCATAGATTGGTGCGAGGAAAATTATGTCATATCTGAGTATATTGCTGAGGCATTGAACACAGTGACCAACAGTGTCTTTATATTGTTAGCATCTTTTGCTGTGTTCCATGCATATAAAAACAAACTTGAGCCAAGGTTTATATTCAGTGGATTAGGATTCCTAATGGTAGGGATTGGATCCTGGCTTTTCCACATGACCCTTAAGTACCATTTTCAACTATTAGATGAATTACCAATGATTTATGCCACATGTATTCCATTTTGGTCTGTTTTCAGCGAGTTTAAAACCCCAAGGCAATCCAAGCTTGTAGGGATAGGAATATTCACCGCCGCAAACTCATTAACGGCGATCTACCTATACTTCAAGGATCCCACGATCCACCAAGCTGGATATGCTTTATTAAATGTTGCCATTATCATCAAGTCAGTACTTTTGACAAACGAGTATGTCAAAGACGAGCGTGCCAAGAAACAACTCTTTAAGGTTATGGTATTCGGTGTTTCCATCTTCTTACTAGGCTACTTTTTGTGGAACCTTGACATACACTTATGCTCAAGTCTAAGGTACATGAGAAGGTCTGTTGGAATTCCTTACGGTTTCGTATTAGAAGGACACGGATGGTGGCATATTTTTACAGGCACTGGTGTCTATTTTTACTTGGTCTATGAAGAATATTTGAGATGTTTCTTAACTGGAACGGATAAGTTTTACAAGTTCAAGTGGATGTACGGTTTACCAATTGTATTCTGTATCGATCCAGTTGGTTTAGATAAACACTTGTCTATTCAAAAACTTAAGCAAGTAGATGAAATGTATATTAGACTGCAAAAGAAAAATATATAAGTCTAAGTAGATTTTAAAGTACATCTAGGATTTCATTAATGTATTTATCATTCGCAATTTTATCTTTGAACTCATGAACTGCAAGGTCCTTCAAAGCTTCTATTGAGCCTTGAGAGTCCAATTTAGAATTCTCGGACTCTTCTCCGCAACACCTAGCTTTCCAAGCCTTCAATAAATCTTTTAGAATCTCTGTGCCTGCATTTATCTCGTCTGTACTACATCTTGTTTTTTTATTTTTCGCATCAATAGTGGAGTCAGTAGACTGTTGTAACTCACTAGCTTTTCTTTTAGCCATCTTGATAATCTTTTCTGGAAACCTGACTAATTCAGCTACATGAATCCCAAATGAAGTATCAGAGGTTCCTTCTTCAACTTTATACATCAAAGTTATATCGTCTTTAGATTCTTGCTCATTCTCAACATAAGCCGTCACATGCAAGTTAACGACCTTATCATCATATTTATCTGCTAACTTCGTAAGCTCATGGAAATGAGTAGCAAAGATTGCAAAAGATTTCTTTTCAGTTATTAAGTTTTCCAGAATGGCCCAAGCTAAACCAAAACCATCATATGTACTTGTCCCACGCCCCAACTCATCGATTATGATCAAAGAATTGTGGGATGCGGTTGCCAATATGGAAGATGTTTCAATCATTTCGAGCATAAAGGTTGATAAACCTTTAACCTGAGAATCACCAGCACCTACCCGTGATAAAATTGCATCAAATATGGGAATTTCAGGAGGGCCGTTGGTTTCACTCGCTGGTATAAAACTTCCTACTTGTGCCAATAATGAAATGACCCCTACCAGTCTAATATATGTAGATTTTCCTCCCATATTAGGCCCTGTTATAATCCCGAAAGATTTGCCATTATCTTTTTTAGAATTGGACATCTTTACATCATTGGCAATGAAATTCACATCGTCTTGTATTTCTATTAATGGATGTCTAGCTTCTTCAAGGTTTATTTTCCTAGATTCAAATCCTGAACCCTCTGGTTCAGGGCTTAATGGATGTAATTTTGGCTTAACATAAGTTATAGGTACTGATATTGCTACATTTGCAAAACTGTTCAATATGTCCAAATGTGCAAGCACGGATGCCAATGACTGAAATACCAGCTGATAGGTCAAAGAAATAGATAGAATCTCCTTTATGAGATCTCGTTGTTTCAGATTATATTGGTCAGAAGACTCTTGAAATGCCCTTGATAAGTTCCTCAATTCTCGAGTTGTGAAATATACACCAGCTTTTACCGTTTGCAATTCAATACATTTGTCTGCCGCATTTCTCAAAACAAATGAATCATTACGAGTTACTCTAAAGCACCAGCCATGTATTTGGTGCTTTTCAAGTTTTAGCTTTTTCTCGATATCAATATTCAAATCTTCAGCGGTATCCATATGGATCTCCTTCATCTTAGACAAAGTACTTTGCAATGCATCGTTTATTTCAATTAAAGATTCATCAAATTCCGGCTTTATGTTGAACTCGGCATTTAATAAATCATGCGCAGAAGAAGATTCTAGAGGAGATAAATCAATAGTAGTTTCCACCAATTGCTGAAATTTCAAAAGAGATTCGTAATAAGTGCATATTGGATCAAGCCAACACTTTCTAATAAGCTCGCCGACATGTTGCAGCGCATCGGTGTCTGCTGCATCACTAAGAGTTCTTAATAATTCTGGAAGAATTATAACTAATTGGTAAAGATGGACGACATCATCTAGTTTCTTGTTTTCATTTGATGAAGATTTATTCCTCCCATTTGCCAACTTTTTCAAAATACGTTTGATATCTGGAATCTGGGTTAACCAATCTTGTGTAAGGTAAGTACGGAGTGTAGTATTGTCAATTAGAAACTCTACCAAATCTTGACGGTTTCCTATTTCCTCAAGGTCAGTCAAAGGTTGCTTAAGCCACTGACTCAATAACTTAGAACCCGCAGAAGACTTACACTTATTCAAGAGCTCAAATATAGAGCTAATATTTGACGATCTTCCATCATATAATGTGCTAGCTTGGGCTGGGAAAATATTCAACGCAGACATAGCAGACAGATCAAGTTTCATATATCTGGACAAACTATACTTTTCTATAGTGAAAGTAACAGAATCCTGCGTGAAAATATCTAAATAATGAAATAAAGCATTGCAGCATGATAATGACAATGCATTTTTTATCAGATCAATACCCTTTGAAGCCAATACTAAATCTGTTGTTTGATGCTCCGTAGAGGTAGCTAAATATCTTGATAAATCTTTTTCAATATCCTTATTGCTAAATGTTGATACATCAGTAGAACTAACAATGAGATGATCAATTCGATCTAAAACTTGGAGCAACTTAGCGTCATCCTTATTATCAGCTTCAGGCTGATAATTGGATGGGATGAGTATCTCTTTGACTCCTAACTGAATGATCAAACTTTCTAAGTTGGAAAAGAAGTCATTATCCTCAAATTCAGAAACCAATATAGATCGCGTCAGGAGGTCAATGATACACACACCAACTTTCTTCTGGGCAGCCAGCTGCAAATATTTAACGCCAGCAATCTTGGGTGTAGAATAATCCTTGAACATCCCCTCCAAATCGACATTATATTCATTAGAAATAGACTCTAGGTTTCCAGAAGTAGCAACACTCACAAGTTCAAAAGTTTTGCTATTGTATATTTCAACTTTGTACTGACCCTCAATTAAGCAGAATTTCAAGACATTATTGGTGAAAACTTGAGGAGAAATAGTGACATACTTATGATTACTTCCTTTATTATATTTGATAACTGACTGAGTCTTGTATATGTTATCAGCAACTAATTCGGCATCATCATCTATTGATGTGAAGTAATCCTTGTTATGATCTATGAATCTAATTGTCTTCTTATCTTTTGCCGGGAGGTTCTGGTATTTCCTGTAGTACAGTCTTTCATCTCCATTATCAAGAAACTTAAGATCAGGTCTCGTACTAGACATCCTTAGTGTTGTTTAATAGCGTTAGTTGAAGATAAAGACAGGTAAAAACGTCACGATATAATAGAAAAATAAAGTGCAAGCGCGTTCGCGTCAATTGAGAAAGAGAACTGACGATGACTACAGTATGAGTTGTACATCGCAGGTTAAATAATGAGAGCTTTAAGCTTTTGAAGCTACGACTTTTGAACTCATGCTTCAAAACGATTATACATTGTTATTGTTATTCGCTGGATACTGAAAAGTGGGTAATATATATTTCTGTATAAAAATTTTGACTTCTAAATAATCAAAGGAGCAGTGTAGTTTTTAGTTGGGTAATCCCAATAGAAAGAAAGCATATCTGGGCCTGTAGCGTTGCAATCCTTGTTGAAATCAACATCTCCAATTCTGTTGTTAATATAGTCTGCGTAGTCACTTAATTTAGTTGAGAAACCAGGACCGTTCGATAATTCTGGGATAGGGTATACAGCGTCATTTAAGATTAACCTAACATAGGATTCGTTGGAACATTGCAATTTTTCAGTGTAAAGTCTAGCACCCTGAGGGACAATACTTGAATGAACGTAGAGATGAGGGAAAGGAATGTAAGAATTAGGCAAATCCTTAAGGCCTTCTCTTTCAAATATTCCTAGGGAAGAGAGGTAAATCTCCAAATCAGTATCATGTGTAAAACTTAACCATATGTTACTAGATGGATTTTCTTCTTGTAGCAAAGCGAGGGATGCATTGACCATTTGAGAAGCAACTATCCTAGTGCTGTTGTTACCTGGGCCATGAGAATAGTAATTGGAGAGATCAAGAGAGTAAGAATATTTGATGAACTCTTCATTTGTAAAAACACCACACATAGGTGAGGAACCCATGACATTTATTTCGTAGGCACACCATTCAAACATAGCAGTTACATCATCATTTGTAATATTCAAGCCAGGATTAGCATCCATAAATCTTTGTGCTGCATTGGATAAGTATGCATCAGAGTATCCATCCACATAATCAGACTCTTGATCTTTTTTGTAAATAGTACAGGCCTCTCTTGGAGTAAGAGAGTTTGCTCCCATGTCACTATCTTCGTTCAAAACAATAAAGTCAACAGCGTCTTCTGAATAGTTTTCGCCGAGGAAACCCCTTGCAAAATATTGGGAGGTATAATAAACTCTGTTAGAATTTGATGTGAAAACTTTCAAGGTATCATTCAGATTAAACAAAGAGGAGTAACGAGTCCTGAAACTTGTCCCATGTCTCAAGGCATTTGAAGTACCAGCGAAGGGCCCATAAGAATTTGAGGCGTTGGTTTCTAACCCAAGGTTGTCCTCGTTAGGAATGAAAAAGGTATAGTCGTTCAAGAAGGATAAATCGCCTTTCAAAGTTCCATTATAAGACTTGAATTTTTCATTCACTGATGTGAGATCGCCATATACATTACTGGTGGGGTAACGTTCACCATGACGAGAGATCAATTGAATCTGCTCCAAACTACATCCATCTGGAACATCAGTTGAAATTCCAAACCCTGGGTTCTGTATGTATGGAGCCTGGCCGCCTAAGAATTTAACGACATTGTACTGTTCGACCGAAGCTTGTTCAGGAGTCGCGAGACCCATATAGATATCTTGATTGGCCAAAATGAAGCCTTTTTGTAGAAGATTGGAAACAGCAACCATTTGAATTGAATTGAGTGATGGCTAATATGAAGTTGGAAAAGCATGGTATATTTATATTCAGAATTTTGGAGCTTGTGAAATGGTTGAAGTAGCAAATGGAAATTGCAAAACACATGTAGTGGATATGCTCTCTCATACCGTTGTAGATTATTGCATATAAGCAAAGTTATGCAGCTCTGTTGGTGCAAAAACCTACACGTGGGTTCCTTTTTTAGGTGTTGAGTGGAAAACTCACTATTAGAAGTCACATTCCAAGAGGGTAAAAAAGCTATTACTCTCTTAAAAGCTATGAGAAATCATCGGAAATGAATCTTAGCTAACTATATGGAAACAAAAAATTGATGGGAAAAATCTCTTTTTTTATTTCTTACGAGCGTGTTCATGTGCAAATGTTAAACTACTCATTTTACTATTCTTCTACCTGCCTTAACATGTAGCTCAATTTGCAGCAATAAAACTTATGGCAAATCTAGTCCGATAAATCAAAACACTCAATTATATACCCAAGTTTGGTTGGCGCATGGCCTATTCAGGAAATTTCAAAAGTATAATTTTCAACAAACTAAGTCTATTTTCACGCACACTCGTATGGCTAATGACAATATTTCTCTACATTACTAATGGTGTTTGACTACTTCATATTATTCACAGAATATGAAACTTCATTCTCTTGTATATGTTATTAAGAAAAAGAAAAGGTTGTGAAGTAAAAAAGAGCATCGCATAAAGCGGTAAAGATTCCACTCTTAGAATCTGTTGTACATCAATCTGCAGTTTCTCACTTCCTTAGAAATTTACTTTTTTCCATTTTATGTAAACATTTCAGATTGGGATTACTATTGGTAAATTGGTCAAAAAATTGACGAATAATACACTAAGGAAGCATACAGTTAATTATTTTTCAACTTGAAGCGATATTGGTGTCAAACAAAAGCGTAAGACCTATATGGTTAAATTTACAATCTCCTAATATTAGAAGAGAAAATTTCTCCTATTCTTATTAATATTGAAAAGTACGAATAACTCAGTTAGGCTTCGTATATCTTGAAAAAATAGACAGAAGTGGTTTTTGATATATTATAAACGGTCCATTGAGTTATATCTTATTCTAGAGCATACTCAACAAATCAGAATTCAGAATATTTTTCAACTGTAATAATGTCCTTTGAAAAACAGCCTAGACTGCTTTAATACTCTTATTGACGTGAATTTAAATGCTGAACTAAAGACTGCAACTTAAAGTATGCTTAAATTTTTCATAACTAATCTATATGGAAAAAGAGGTATGGAACCACAATGTGAAATTTATCTGACAGCTAGTATTAATTTTATTTAATCGAGTAAAAACCCTACTAGATCGGCCAAAGTAACTTTTATTTTGTTACAGTAGAACCATTCTATGAAGTTTTCCAGATATTAGAATGCAGTGAAATCTTTTCATGTTGAATAAACTGCTTTGAAAATCTGGGAGCGCGGTTCGTCGTCTGACATACGTATTAGTTTCTATGAAATCGAAAAGACTAGTTGCTTAACAATCATTTGGTGTTATTATCACTAATTGATTCAAGAAGCGGGCTTAAACGTTTTCGAGAAAGCACTTAGACAAATATACCGAATAATATCCTATTTTTAGATTGTAGCAATGAGATTAATTACTTGATTATAATACAGCTTCAAAGACATGGTGAACTGCGTATACTAAAATACGTTTTTCGTTTAAAAAAATCAGATGTATGCTATAATAATTATTATACAAATAATAGCCCAGAGCTGCAAATTTACATTATTCAAAGATTAAGCAGTGTCACTGTAATCGATTTCAACTACAGCATCCTCTTTAACATCATCACTAAGGTCGTTATTTTTCCTAAAGGCATGTTCGGTTGGGATAAAGCCGGGTGACTTTCTTGCCAGTGGAATTTTCATGTATAACTCGTCAACTTGTTCTAAGGTCAATCCCTTGGTCTCATAGATGAAGAAATAAGTAAAAAGGAAGCAGAGAAAGTTACAGCCGCCCCAGATGAAGAATACCTTGGTGCCTAGATTAGCATTACCCTTGCCCTTGTCAACTAAATATGGTGTTGCATATGCAATAGCCCAGTTCCAAAGCCAGTTGGAAGCTGTGGAAATTGCAACTGCCTTAGCTCTGGTCCTTAAAGGAAAAATTTCTCCAATAACTGCCCAGCATGTAGGTCCCCAAGATGCTGCAAATGCCGCAATGAATATACAAGCGAATGCGATTAAGACTTGGCCAGAAGATTTTGAACCTTCTTCTGTAGTGACACCAACAATACCGATAATAAATTGAGCAACAAACATAATAACAGCACCAGACATCAATAACTTCCTTCTACCAATAATTTCAATCAATAAAATACCAGGAAAAGTCATGCCAACATTAACGATGTTGGTAGCCAAAGAACTGATAAATCCATTAATTCCTGCAGATTCAAAGAAAGTTGTACCAAAATAGAAGATGAAATTGACACCAGTCAATTGCTGAAATGCCTGAAGAGCAACACCGGTAAGTAACCTTTTGAATTGTTGGTTTTCTTTAGAGAACAATTGACCCCAAACAGATCCTCCAAGGCTATTTTCATATTCAAATGCTGCTTTCATATCTTCGTATTCTTCGATCAAATCCGGGTGGTCACTAGGCAATTTTCTAAGTCTCTGAAGTGATTGTATCGCTTTACTGTCCTTTCTTTTGGAGATGAAAAACCTTGGACTTTCTGGCATAAAAAACATGCCACCGCCCAATATTAAAGACCATAGAAATTGAACTGCAATTGGGATACGATAGGAACCCGAATCGTTTCTCGTATGTGTAGCCTGATTAACCAAAGATGCTAATAATAGACCTAAGGTGATAGCCCATTGATAGCAAGAGACCACAGCTCCTCTAATCCACTTAGGTGTTGTCTCAGATTGGTACAATGGGATAACAGCAGATATCAAACCGACACCGAAACCTGCAATGGCTCTACCAGCGCATAACAACGGGATACCTGTTGCAGCCGTCTGCAAGATGATACCAATATTGAAAACAACAATAGTTCCCAAGATCAATGTCCAACGACGACCCAACGTATCTGAAAATATTGGTGCACCAAGAGATCCAAAAAAGGTACCTACTGACAAAATAGAGACAATCAAAGATTTTTCAGACGAGCTGAACTCAACTTTGTCACTAGGAAATCTCGCATTAACATATTTCATGGCCAAGATTCCGGAAATCGTACCAGTATCGTAACCGAAAAGTATTCCACCAAATGCAGCAAAAAGTCCTACAAAGATTCCCATCCAGGTAGAGCCTGCTTTTTTCTCTCCAACATTAATATACTTTCGCACAATAGAATAATCTTCAAGTCCCATTTTAAAATCAATGCTAAAAACGGCAAATATAAATCTTGAATATTATAATTGAAGAACGAAATATTTCAAAAAATCGGGATCTTTTATAGTTAAAATTCTTCGAAATAACCCACTTCTCAAAACTAAGGAAATATGGGGATACCCAGTTTTACAACTCCACATTAGCCAAAAAAATAGATTTTTGGGAAGAACTTCAATAACAAGAAAATCCGAGCATGCACCTGGATAAAATTGAACAGGCAAACCCTGTATATGAAACACTCGGTGTGATCATTACATACAAACGCTTAAAAACAAAGCGTAATCGAGCATTTATCATGCATATAATAGGATTAACCCCAGAATTTCCTAATTGGAAATCAAACACAATTCCTTATCCCCACCCATCCGCATAAATCAGTACACGGATTTTTCTAGGAAAAATTCAAATGGACAGATGATGCGGCAGATGCATTTAAAAATAGGATCTTAGCCGTATAATCTTTCTTTACACAGCTTTCTTATTGGACAGGATTGTTGAACCAAAAGCAAAGGAACGTCTAAGTAAATACATGGGGATAAATTATTGACTCATCGATCCTGTAAGTTACATCTTTTTTTTAAAAAAAAGAAGTGACCAACCCTAGGCTATGGTAAAATATTGATCGATCAAACCTTACTGTAAAAAACAGTAGCATGTTATAGTTGCACCTCTGTTGAGCCGCAAAAGTGAAATTCAAAATGAGGTTTAATTTTTTGGGTCAGTCTTTTATTGAAAATAAAGCGAGTTTGAAATACGAATGCACAAAAAAATATAATTTTATGGTACAGGAACATAAGCCTCTGGTAAGCCTTGTAGCATTAGCCAAGATTAAATAATTAATGCTCCGAAGATGAAGTCATTTTTCAGGATTCCTCTCCTGATTTTAGCATCTTTATTTGCTATTCCTATGAATGGAAATTGCAGTCTTTTTTTTTAATTAAGAGTATGATGTAGTTACCTTCATGAAAACTAATACTTCGCTTTATTTTCAGAATCTTTTTTTGCGAATAGAAGACTACACATAACTTGGCATTGTGATATGACATACATGCTAAGTAAATGAGCCTCTAAGTTTTTCTTTCTGTTAGCTTCGTTATGTTAGCTAAGTCTAAGTCTTAAAGAAGAAGTTGCGAGACAAGGATACAAGGGTCTCTCCACAAAGTATATGCTGAACTAAAAGTCTATAAAAAAGCTAACATAAAAGTCGAACAAATATATATGCTTACAATTTTGCCGAAGAATTTGATCGTATTTTTGGCACGAAGGCTAATGCGTATTACGCAATCATAATAAAGAAAACCTTCAAAGTTGTTCTAATATTGACTTGATCAAAGAATTAATTGACAGCTAAGGTTCTGAAATGGATTGAAGCAGAAATTTCAAATTTAATTAATTTATGCTGAATAAAGTCTTGCGGTTTCGAGCTTACCTTGGTTCGTACAAATTATAACTCACTAGTTTAGACCCTTTAAAGTAATGAAGTATTTACATAAAGTAGATTTCTGTTCATTGTACCAAACAACCAACGGACAGGAAATCTTAGCTCCTTTAAGCTAAAAAACCAAAGTGGCGGCATATGTAGTTCAAATTTATAAAGACAGATTTACTTAGACTTGGCTCATTAACGCAGAAAACAATAAAGAAATATATGAAGGGCAAGGGTAGTTTTCAATGGTGGTTCTGCTCTGAGTCAAACAATCATAGCTAGGTAGTATCGAAGAGAAGTAAAGGAAAAGATATGAAAAGCTTATTTTTGCAGTAAGGAACATCAAAAGTGTCAAGTGTTGAAGTATAAAAAGTATCACTCCAAAACCATTAAACAAATTCCATTAAACTGGGTTTTTGTCGTATCAATGATGATAAAGTTCAACATCTTGAAGTGTTTACCTGAAGGGTTCAGATATATCGGAATTTTGATTCAAAAATATGAAAGAGAACCAAGCAAATGAAGTGGATGAAGCCTAACCAAAAAAATTATATGATGTTCGAAGTAAATCTTAAGGTTGAGCTAAAATCGAACTAAAATATGAAAACCTGATTAGTAAAAAAAAAATGCAAAATTGATGCCACAGCTTTAAGGAATAGCAACTTGTGAGGCTAACACGAGGATCTATGTATGGTACGATGAGCTTTGCTTTGCAGCCATTGATAAATGTTTTGAACTTGCTCCAGGGTCTAAAATAAGAGCCTTGTTTTTTTAAGTTTATGGTGAAAGAGACTGTAAAGATTTTCTAAGCGGCACTGTTGATAGCTGCACAGGTCTTTGAAGCTTAAGGTTTTTGTAATAGGCGTAGTTTCGGAGGGGCGCAAATCAATATTTTACTTTCTGCACAGCAAATGAGAAATGATCACGTATTTAAAGAAGAAAGTAGAAAATAAAAAACAGGTTCCGTTTGAATTTTACATTTCTTGATATTAAATTTTCAATTAATAGAACTAGAGCTATTATCATTATTTAAGTTTGATACCTAGGCTATATAATTTTTTTGTTGAGCTAAGACGACAATCTAACCTCAAAGAAAGTTTCCCTTTCTTGGGCCAAAGTATCCGTGTGGTGCATCTGCTACATCATAATAACTTTGTTGCCCCATACCGCCATCAATACCACGGTTATTGACATCATTACCCCACCAAGATATGTCCTTAGGATGGTATTGCACAGCAAAGAAAAGAATGATAGAACATAAACCAAGACCTGAACTTAAACCACCAGCAAGAATATAGTTATATTTCTCCCACCATGCTAAATATCTTTTCTTGATGAAAACCATGAATATCATAGAAAGATAGAAACTATTAATAATGTAACTAAAATTATAAGGTGCAAGGTAGTTTAAAAATGCACCTATTATGATAGTTGGTTGCCACCATTTCTTTAATCTTCTTGGAAGAACACGGTGAATCAAGTAACAAGGGAATGTGAGCAAGAATCCAATCAAAAAGCAGTATTTCAACATAGGATAAAGATGATCAAAAACTCTCTTAGGACCAATAAGACCCCAGAAAACAGATGCTGTATAATATATTTGGGCGTCAGCAGAACAAGTGAAATGCTGCTTTTGAGTTGGAGTACAGAATCCTTCGATAGAAGTGAGTTGCCAGTTGATAACAGCCAAAGAAACGAATAAGTTAACAAATGTTGCTAACATTTGAACTCTGAATGCAGACCAAGGTGGAATTTTCGTATAATGGCCAATCTTTTGATTAGAAACATAATCTTGAGCTTGTATATCAGTTTGTGTACCGAAGGATTTCAAAATCAAATGAGCAACTGGCTTACCAGGTAATGCGTATCCAACAATCAATTCAACAAGAACATTCATAGTCATCTGAAAACCAGTTATAGAATATAAAACTGTAAAAGGAATCAAAAAGACGAAATTTAAAGCAACAACAAAGAATATACCCCACACAGGCGTATCAGTAGGATACACTTCTACACAAATAATTCCGAGCACAATTGATACAATTAAAATAACGAAGAACACCCAATCTGGAACTTCTTTGTAGGATCTCATCATCTTTGAATGGGGATCATGGAAGGCTTCTAAACCTGTGTTCTTGAAGTATCTCACAGAATGATAAAATGACTTGAAAGAATAAGCGATGTCACGCCAGTTAGTAGCGCTAACGTAGAGAATTGTAAATGGATATGAAGCAAAAAAAGCACCATACAAAACTAAGTTACCTGCTGTGTAAAATGGTGGTCCATACGCTTTATATTTTTCAAGGTCTAATTCATTTTTAGAGTTCAAGACTTCAGTGACAGCATAAGATTCTCCTTTGTTAGTATAAGTTCCTGAGCTATTAATTGGAAGATAGGCAGTCCAGTATTTATTCGAGAAGTACACTCCGATAACAGCAAGTACTGAAATTAAGGATCCTATTACTGAATTTGCGGCATTAAAAGCAGGTAATTGAAGTGGGAAGGCCCAAATGTTTATGACGTTCCAGTCGAATGAGGATATTGGATTAAGACCCAAACCTGAATATGTACCTGTGACAGCTGCTAACTTGAAATTGTTGGGTGAAATCCAGGCTATCCAACTGAAGGTTGATAAAGCCGTGAATAAGTAACCTGGTAACCAATAATAAATAAATGAACCCATGAAAACGAAGAAAAAGAATTTATACTTGGAAATCGTCCATCCGTTGATATTTTCTTTTTTTGACTTCAAAAGAAGTGCTCTATTGATCGCAACATTAGGCATAACTGTTGGCCAAATCGATTTAGTTGGATAAATACAGAACTTCCTAATAATCCCTGCGAAACCAAAACCAAGGAATTGAGTTCCGATACCTAGTAAAATCTGGAAGCCCCAGCTAGCCCATTTAAAATTATAGAATTGATCAGATTTAAGGGCATAGATTGGACCCTCAATGTATGGAGTAGTAGTAATCGAAACCATCATGGTTGAAAGCATTTGTTCTTTGTGCGTCCATGCACCTGGATTGAGCTGAAACTGATAGCCTTTGTAAACAGTAAATTTCCAGTTTGGTAAAAATGATAAAACCATTCCGCAAGGATAAATCAACAATTGTGTAGCGGTAGCAGGTAACGTAATAGCAGGATATCTCTGAGCAAAATACTGATTAATGAAAGAACTTATTCCAACCCAAATAGTTCCACATACATATGCTCTCCATGTTTCACATAATATGGTAGGATCATCGAAAGGATCGCTAATAGCTCTCACTTCAGGATATGGAGACCAATACAAAATCAAAGAAGCCTCGATTCTAGCTTGCAACTCAAAATCAAATATGTTGTTAAAATAGTATGAGTCATCAGATTCTTCTTTTGCCATTTCTAAAGGTACTTCTTTTACGTCAGTCGAATCGAAGTTTGCTTCCAACTTTGACTTCGTTGACACAACTGAATCATTAGAATCGTACATATCAATTAATTTTTCAATGAAGTTGTAAGCATCAACAGAGAAATTTGGATCGTCCTTATGAGCTATAACCGTCTCCTTCAAAGCTTCCATTGCATCTGGCAAAGCAAGGCTACCAATCTTTTCCAACATAAATGTGGCTGAGAGTGGTAAATCATCGAAGGAGACAACTTCTCCTAATTGCATTCTCTTCAAAGCGACAAGCTTTTGTTCTGCCGTTAATTCCACTGCAACTTGGGATATTGATATCTGTTGTGATGCTACCGCTTGAATATCTACATTAAAACCATCTGCACCAGCAGAGGTAATGTTTGTTACTTGTACGCTAAGGTCTTTTTCTTCCTTCATGAGCTAACCTTGGTACAAATAATCTACAGTCTCAATATGAACCACAACAACAATGAATAATTGACAGCGCATATATATATATATATATATGTATATATATAGATAAATGTGGTGTCGGAGATCCTTATCTTGTTATTGCTTTTTTGTTCTTATTGATGCGTACTGATTGTCTATAACATGAGAAGAATTAACCTACCAATGCAAGGCCAATGTTTTCCGCCAATCAATATGCAACAATTGACATATCGTTGAAAGAGCATAACTAAGCTGCAGTTTTGCCTGAAATAAATTTTCTGAAGTACCCTTAATGGCAACTATACTGTATATAGCTTATCCATACAACGTATGGAAATTTAGTTTAGACATTTGTACTGATCAATGCTTCACCTTGTATGCGCGGCATACTTTAGGTTTGCATGAATTTCTGAGACTGGTAATTTCCTGTATCGTTATAATAGCCGTCTTGGGGAACAATCAAGATCTGAATAGATTCTTATACAGGACTTTACTGAAATTTTTCAAGTGGGCTTTTGTATGGCTGAGGCATCTCTTATCAATGCAGTGAATTACAGGTATAGAAAAGTATAGGCACCAAATATATTTTTAACACTATAATACATAGATTATAAGAAATATCAATACTTTAGTTCGGGCTATAAGAATTATTAAAAATAGTTGAATAAAAATGTGTCCCAAAACCTCTTCAGTAATAAATCTAATTAGTCGTGTGGTACTAGCCACATTCCTCGCCACATTGCAAACTTGTTACAATAATATTCTTGCATCTTGTATTGTTCCTCTCCGTCAAAATAGAAAGCTATTATGCAAAATCTGCTGACATGCAAGTTAAAATAGAACTCCTTATCACCTGCAATTAAAAGTTGACTTGAATGCTTCATGCAAGTCACATTTTTCTAATTTTACTTTTTGTTTATACTTTTTTCGGTACGCATACTGGTCTAAAAAGAAATAGAAAAGATTCACAAGATACAGTTCGATTTTAGAAAACTGTTCATAAGCTAAAAATTCGCACAAGGTGAAATATATGGTAAAACAAATGGTAAAATAAACCCACAGCATCAATCAGTTCAGCAAGAAAGCAGAAAATGACTTTTGTTTGGGCCATCACTTCTTCTTTTGTAACATTGATCATTCAAAAGCAAAAAACAACGGTAAAATTTCATTTTGAAGATTCTTCAAATTACTAAAGTTGAATGAAAGATGTAGGATGATTAGCCATGGGACCAAATATACAGAATTAACAGCAGCATCCGGCATTTTCTTCTATCGCGGCTGGATCTCCACCTTGGTAGAAGAAGAATAACCGACCAAAAAATGCTCCCAACAAACATGAAATGATAATATAACCATTGTAGTACATGAAAAGGAGCATGATTATATATGAGACTCCCCAATTAACAGTGAATAGAGCACAAGTGATCAAGTGCTCAAAGAAGTCTATATTATCAGCACTAGCAAGACCATCAAACCACCATTTATGTGATAATGTTTTACCTATGTTTGAATATATCAGTTTATTTTCTAATAAGCTGGTGTCCTCATTTGAAATCTTCGTATTTACATCCTTGATTGATGCTATTTTCGATCTTTTCAATGACAAGGATATGTTATACTCTTTTTCTACCCTAATCATCCATTGATGTGCAAATACTAGGAAGAATACTCCAATACAAGACCCCGCAAAGGCACCTCTACTCTTCACATGCCAACTTTTAGCTATAAAGCATGAATCTATTGTATACCAATTCCATAACATGGAGATTTTGCATGCATTCTCGGTGCTCGATTTACCTCCCATATCCATTTTTGCTATGTATTTTTAGTCAACCTTTGAATTTTTGAATATGAAATCAATTACTGAATTACATTATGGATCCATAAGGTATATATATAATGAAGTGAAGACCTATATATGCGCAATTAAACGCATTATTCTAGCATATTTTTGTGAATGAGCAAATTTTTTGCCTTAACTATAAGATCGGTCTCGCACATAGGTAAGTGCACAAATAGAATTATAACATTTGAGCACTCTGGTTCGCTTATCAGCTACCAGATTCCAGCGTTAAAATTCATTAACGAGTTTTCCTAAATATAGTTATAATAAGCCGATGTTAAATGTAGAAATAATATGCGATATATATATTTTCAAAGGAGTAATTACTTTGTAGATTAATTATCAAGTTCTTTACCTCTCCACCAAAAATTAAGCTGCAAAATTTGTTGATATTTGAAATGAGCATTCATATATGAAATTAAAAAGAACAAGACATTGTCTTGCTCAGAAGTTGGGACTTAAGGGCCATTAATTATTTTTAAATCGCCAGCCCTCTAGGCACACTTTAGTGATTGTTACGTTCCAAATATGATTTAGATATGTTCGATTTCAAATTAGGCAATATAAATACGCATACGCAGAGTGGTTCGGATATCTAACAACGCTCAATAACTGAACATTCACGTATTATAGGGCTCAAAGAGTCTAAATTACTCCCAATTAATTGTATATATCATTTAAATTGATCAGATTCCATAAGATTCTAAATGTAAACTTTGCAGCGTGTTAAGTATATTTAGAGTTCAAAGTAAATTATACCACACATATTTCGAAAACAAATTAAATCACCATGGGGCCCTCATGAAGTTATTAAGGCTTTCAGGTAAGGCTACGTAAGCTTAAGTTTATACAAACTATGCTCTGATTCTTTTAACTATAAAATGATACTTAAATGTATTCCTTTTTCATCCCAAAATTTTTTATGCGCTTTGCAAAATGAACTTGAATTCATATTATGCAGAGCTTTTAACTACTATTGTGAATTTTACGCCGAAAAATCCAAATCTCTTATAATAGAATTTAATTCATGGACCAACGAGGTATTATTTGAATGTAACTTCAAGTCTTCTAATTCCATATTTCTTTCCGCTACTTCGTATTGTTTTGCAAATGCTTCATGACGGTGAAAGATAACATCTCCCACACCGTGCCTACTGAGAAGCCCACCTTTCTGGTAACGATCAATCCATGCAATAACTTCTGAGCCACTTATTAAATGAGGGACTGCTTTGCTCAACCCTGTGGCAAGTTGCAAGCACTTATAATTTGGTGAATTCTTTTGAAGAAATAAAGTATAGTCTGACATAATCCTTCTCAATGTTTTATATGACTCGCTCTCTATGTTCGTGTTGAATATTGAAATCTCTAGATCATTAATATTACTTAGCAATAACATAAAAATAAACGCAAACGTTAGTTTGTAATTCAAAAATGGATACCAAAAAGATCTAAATCCGGATTCTCCCAAATCAGATAGAGTCTTTAAATACCTCCTGTAATTCGAAAACACTTCTACCTTGATTTTAGAAAGCAAGAGTTTAAATTCCACAATATTTAGATCACTCTGACTTTCAGTTATATAATATTTATGGAACACCAAACAAGATGAAAATTTCTTCATCAATATTTTAAAAATCATGATTCTACCCACGTATAGCGAAACCTGCAAGGTTGGATTTGCTGTGAAGTCTGGTGATATATTTGGAACTTGCGTCAGGGCAGTTTTGAAAGCTGTGGGAAGTTCATCCCACCAGATGTTTAAACTTTCACTAAATTTACCACACTGAGCAATAACATTCTTTAAAAAGACTATACAATCGCTTAAATCGGATGCCATATCAGTATCAGCTATGCTATACCAATACTGAATTATCTGGGAACAAACCAGCGTTAATTTCAAATATTCGCGAAAGTAATACCAACAAACATAGTGAATTTTCTCTATCTTCTGAATATCACAATTAAGATATGCCTTTCCTTTTCCCTCATCAAGGCTCTTGACTGCAGAAAATGAAAGGTTGGGCCAATTGTCTAGTTCAGCTGCGAACTCGGACGAACCCTCTGAAATCACGCTGGGCCTTACTGTCAATATGCTAAACCATTTTTCTTCTATATAATATACCCACCATATGTAACATCGCATGATAGAATAGGAGCGACTCTTAAAACTTGAATTTAGTTCATTTTTTAAACTATGCAGCTTGATACCTATGCGACTGATGAGAAATTGTGATATGGCCAAAAGCTTTGAAACAACAACAATAGTGTCATTGTCTTCCATGACAGTTATATTTGAAACTCTAAGGGGTATCTGTAATAAACAACTTTGCAAAAGTGTAGTGTTGAATTCTTCATCGTTTTCGGCCACTAAGAATTCTTTTAAGCTTAGTTGGTAACATGCTTCTATTAACTGCTCCACTATATCCTCGGATTGGAATTCCAAGTTTTTATCTTTAAAGCTATATTGCAGTGCGGCTACAAATATTGAGCCCAAGAGCAATGACCCGTATTTTTCTATGCATGTACCTATTTCGTTTTCCATCATAAAAATGAATTGATCGTACGAAATCACAGGAAGAAATGGGTTAACAAAAACAAAATAAACCCTAAGAAGCTGCTTGCCGTACTTATCTGCAAATTCAAAAATATATTTATTCAATACTTCCAGCATTAGTTCCGATTCTTTGCATTCGCTGTTTTTATGTTCATGTAAATTCAGATGCCATCTTGACTCATGTATGGCTGGTTCGCTTTTATCCTGTGATGCGTTTTCTTGCTCAAATACTTCCATATTAGAACTTCTTTCAGGAGAAGAGTTAATTCGGCTAAGTGTGTGATGTAAATACCTGCTTTCGAATCCAGATACAAGAGGATCTTCTCTAAGATATTGATTATTCTTTGTCGGACCTTCAGGAACTACATCATTTATCTTCTTCTGCTTATTTGTATCCACCACAAAGCTTGACTTGCTAGGTTTGATAGCTGATCCTTTGGGTTTCTTTTTCCCTTCAACTGTAGAAACCAATATAAAATTGTCACACTTTTTGGGCTCAAAGGTGCATTTAGTTTTCAACCTTTTGCATCGTATGCAAGTATAATCATCCAATTTTTTACAACCCTGTTTCCTACTTTTACAAAGATCGCAAGGTCTGTTGTTTCTATCGATAGCTCTTCTCAAGGTTTTCGTCATTCTGGACAGATATAACTAGAGCACCGATGTAGCCATCTATCCGATGAAGGCTAAGCCATATTTGGTATGACATAATATACAGGAACTTCCTTATCATGAAAAAGATTGCAGCGAGAGTATTCAGCGGATTATAGACGTACCAAATATAACATTATTGTAACTAGACATCAAAGCTTCCTTGAAATTTAGTCATACACAAAAGTTCCTTAATAATAACTGACCCTTAAAAAAATTGAAAAGGAGTTTGAAGCTACATTTATCCTCGCAAAAATACATTTAAAGTCAGTTTAGATGAATCGGATTCAAATCGGCTCCCTAATTATGTGCGCGTATTTAAATTTAGCAAAATTATTTAACTATATTAGACTGGTTCACATTTCTCAGCATATCGAACGTTAATGGAAGTGTGTGAATTATCTTCTCTTTCATCTTCAAGTATTTCGACAACTCCTCTTTTTGTTTCTATAGCATATGCTATTTCTTTAAGCCTTTGTGCATAATTTTCAAAGAATTCCTCGTAGTTGTTTCCAAATTCATCAAGGGTTTCAGCCATTTCGTATAAGTCCATCCCCATATCTTCTTGCTCTTCAGAAGCTCTAAGATGCAATCCTGGAATATGGTCAACTATAAATAGAATACTTAAGGTAAATATCACCGTCCAAGCAGTGATAGCGCTCCATGATGCTACCTGGTAGCCAAGTTGTATCCAGTGCCCATCTATCCAGCCTCCTTCAATTTCTGTGACTCCATCATATCCAGCGACCGTTTTTGTTGCAAATATACCAGTCAAAGTACCTCCTATGATACCCCCTACTCCGTGAACAACTCCTGATAAAGAATAATCATCAATACCAGTCCATTTATTAAATTTTATAAGCAATCGACATGAAACTGCATTGATTATAGAAGTAACAGCTGCTGCCCATGGCCAATAGAATCCACAAGATGGGGTAATGTTCACTAATCCTACAATTATTCCTTCACATGCTGCATCAAGAGAATACTTTTTTGTAAAAAAAAAATCTGTAGCCACATATGCTACACAAGCAAATGAGGAAGCAATAATCGTATTAAGGAATATGTAACCGGTTCTTACATTAACACTCAACAATGTACCAGAATTGAAGCAAAACCATGCACCCCATATTAACATCACCCCAACAAAAGTTGTCATTTGTGAATGGCCTCGAAATTCAATTATCTTACCTCTTTTTTTGCCTTTTTGTCCCCTTGGTCCCAAGTACCAAGAATAGCATAAAGATGCTACCCCAGAAGAAATATGGACGGGCCCGCCGCCTGCAAAATCTAACGCACCTAAGTTATATAACCATCCATTCAATCCCCATACCCAAAATGCAAATGGACAATAACATAATATGAGCCATATTACACCAACTACTTGCGAAGGCAAGAACCTGCCACGTTCACCTATTGCACCAAGGAAAATTTGCACAGTCGCTATTGGAAAGAATACGTTAAAGCAAAAATTGATAACAGAAGGTATTGTGCCTCCTTCAATCATAGGTTTTGCTTCCTCGTTCCTCAATGCGGCCAAACTAAAATCTCCCATTAATTTAGAAGTTGATGTGGGGGAATTACCCAAGGAATAACCAAATAAATACCAAACAATAGCGACGACACATGTGGTCATATATGATTGGAAAAGAACCTGAACAACATTTTTCCTTTTAAGTAGCCCAGCATAAAATAAACCTATGGCAGGAGTAATTAGGAAAACTCCAAATGAGCAAAACATAATATATGCCATGTCTGCCGGAACAAGAGTGGAGGTTTGTTCATCAAGCTTTGATTTTGCTCGCTTTTGCATCAATAAGGCAGCAGAAGAAATACCAGTACTCCCCACCATACTTCGTTTTAGCTTATCACTTTTTAGCACGATTCATCTATTTTTATATGTAAGTGTTTGAATCGATCATCTCGAGATAACAATGTTAGTATATCTTATCAGTTCAAGTATAAGATAGCACTGCACCCTGAAATGCAATATACACGCCTGCATAATATCTTAACATATTTCGTTAAGTTTGCCTGAAACTAGGATAATACCTACACGCTAGATATGCAAAACATACAACACTTAGAAGTGCAAAGATCACTCTAAAATACCAGTTGATATGGGTGCTATGAAAATTCAGATGTTCAAAATCAAAGCCGATTATGCTGAAGATGGGAGCGAAGATATTTTACCTGATCTAAAGAAAATACTATTCCTATGTAAGAGATTGATAATATTGTGCTGTATATTTGTATAAGGTTAGCAATTGATCTATATCATTGAATCAAACCCTAATCAGGACATATTGAACATTTGATATATTTTTATCTTTAAATACTTTTTCAAGTTATATTTGAATTTAGCAATTTTTTATTATACTCCTTTAAGCCTAATGCTTGGCCAAATAATAAATAAGTGGAAATATTCGAAGGTACTTATACTTTTAAGGAAATGATATTATGTTTGTTACTAATTTCAGAACTAGGATCATTTTAACAACGCTAGTAATGTCTCCATATTAGGCATTAATTTCCTTTGTTTCTGTTCCTGCATAAATGTATCGGCTGCAATTCTTTTCTGGTACTTTGCGCAATCGCTCATATGATAAGACGACAAAAACATATACTTTATTCATTCATAAGCAAAGGATTAGAAGCATTAAAAAAAGTTGGGGCATTTAAGCTGCAATACTTCTTCTCTATCTAGTATTGTGAGCTAATTAGAATGAAGAGAAAACCAATCAAGTATCATTGAGGCAACCTCTTGAGGTCTTTCTCTATGTAAAAAGTGACCAGCATGCTCTAGCAATATTATTTCAGCATTATTTTTATCTTTTAGGAGCATAGATTCAAGCTCAAATAATTTTTTTGACATGCATCTATCATCTTCTCCACCAAGGATTATTGTAGGTACCGAACTGAAGTCAACTTTCCAAAAATTTTGCTTATAGTTTTGAAACTTGACTAGGCATCTGTAATAGGCCGTAGCTGACGTTACTATATCTGGATTTGAAAAGTCAGCTTTAATAGAGTTGATCTTGTCTCCGTAGTCCCAGTTTGGGGACCAGAAGCCCCACAATTTATCAAGATAACTATTCTTCGACTTATCGGTTAATCTGGTCTTATACAAAAAGCTTGCTTGCATTGTAAACATGTAACTGGAGTAGAAAACCTGCTCCGGTGCATACCACAAGATCTGACAGAAACGAAGATTTGTTAGGTATGGAATGGCCAAACATGCAATAGAAGTGATTAATTTAGGAGCTATGCTCGCTACTTTAAAGGCTGTTACTGCACCCCAATCATGACCAATCAAGAATACAGGCTTATCTTTCGAGTTCACATTTTTTACCCAACCTATCACGTCCAGGGCCAAATCTAATATCCGATAATCATCCTCATTTCCCTGGCTAGAAATTTCATAACCTCTCATACGAGGAGCAATCAAAAGCTGCTTTTCGAAATTTTCATTCATTATCAAGTAACCCCATAATTCGTCAAAGGAATGATAATTATCTGGAAATCCGTGCAACAAGAAAAAGACCTGATTCCAGTTCGCTCCATCAAAAACTTCTTTATCTGGTAGGTTAGAAAAAGCTGAAAATTTCCGACCATTTGTAGAAAGCTTTATTTCATAGCGTTCCATATTACAAGTCTTATTTATTGAAAATTTTCTCTTCGAACTGTCGTTCTAATATGTTATAGTAACTACGAGATGATTTTTGCAAGATGCTGAAAATTGCATGCTCTCCCCGCACGAAAACTAAAACAATTCTTATCAGCCAAAATTGCAACCAAAAGTTTTCATCATTATATATGTTGCTACTTTAAAATAATATACATACTTAGTATGAAATTTAAATGCTGTATGTTCTCATTTTAATTATATGAAGAGCGCCTTTATCTTTCATGTATTTTTATTTTAGATCTATTGATAATTTAATAGAACTACTCATATAAGAGCTAAAATATTATTGAATAACATTATATATAACTGTAAATTTATGCTTAAGGTTAGAAAATGGCTGAGTTGAAGTATCAAACAACGCATGTTTATTTTTTTGATAATTTATATTTTTGAAAAAAGAAAATTTTGTCAATTTTTACATAAATTGAATAAAAGGCCCGATTTTGATTATTTCCTGTTGATTGCCAAAAAAGCAGCTAGAACTCCTAGATCATATACAACTTTGAGGGCACCTGCAACTACAAATGTAATCCATTGTGAACCAATTTCACTTAACCCACCAACTACAGTTGGTCCAACAGTTTGAGCTAAAGTTTTCATTACGTTAACCCAGCCGAAAACAGCTGTCCTAGCTTCAGGGGGTACGACAGTAGCCAAAAATACATGCTTCGCAGAAACATCCATAGATTGAGTACTAGATCTGAGAATTAACAAAAAAAAAGTGAGCTTCAACGAGCTTGGAAATGGAAGGAAAAGAAGGATAGTGGAAGAGGGCAAATGAGTGGTAACCATCGTTAAAATAGGTCCGATCCTTTTAGTTAGTGACGTAGCTAATAACGAAGTGAATGCTGCGACATTTCCTGTAGTGAAAAAAATTTTACCCAAAGCAGCAGGGGGGATATCAAACTTGTTTCTGAAAAAAAAAGATTGCCAGGAAGTAGGGACAAGTGATGATGCAAAAGCATCTAGCGAGAACAATAACGAAATTTTCCAAACTATAGATATAGTTTTAGGAGGCATTTCAGGAAGAAACTTGGTAAAACGATTCCTCGTAACATTTTCACGCTCCTCAGATGGTTGCTCAATTAATGGAGACTCTTCATCTTCTGTCATACTTTTATGCTGTTCTTCTAATTTGTCCAATAATTCTAAATTAGGGCTCAACTGTAATGAAATAATCAAACTAATGAAGGAAATCAAAGTATAAGCTAAAAATGTGAGCTTGTAACTTTCGACAGGAGAATAAAGCATATTTTCGGTTCCAAACTCAAATAAAAGGCCCCATAAGTAGGACCCTAATGCAGCGCAGAAGGATCCAGAAAAAGTGTACCAAGCATAGATATCTGACTGATGTGACTTTGGAACTAAAGATGCTATGCAGCTCTGCTCTACCGATCTGAAAGGTCCAACTTCACCTCCTGTAGGTGTTAATATACCAACTGTTGAAATTATTAAAAGTACAACTTTATTCTTTGACACCATGAACCCAATTCCTGTTAAAAGCATCATAAAACAACCAAAAACCAAAACTTTTTTTCTTCCCATTCTATCAGCCAAAAGAGACATTATGAAGCTTTTTATGAGATCTCCAGCAAAAGTAGCTGACATAAAAAGACCAATAAACCTTTCATCAAATCCAATTTCCTTGAGATATAGAGCTATAATTACCGATGTTCCACCGAATCCAATCAATCTCAACATCCTCAAAGAAATTAACCGAAATATATCCCCGCCAGAGCTTAGAAGAGTACCGAGGCCGATTTCCTCATATACTAGATGAAGTCTCCCCATGTTCACTTACAGATAATATTACTTAGATTTTGACAGCCTCAAACTCAAAGAAAAAACATATCCAAATCATGTGATAAGCCAAAGACAGAGCTTGCGAAAGACGGATAGAATAAGACTGATAATTTCATCATAAGAGAAGTGTTCTCAAGAGGAAACGCAAATACAGTCGCTGAAGGTTTCAAATTTAATCATTTTTTATAAGACAAACTTACACGATCTTTTATTCGAAATATTTTTTTTAAACGTACTAGCTTTTTGAGCCATGCCGTATTGCGTATCATAACTGGAGTGGAATTATCGAAGAGCTTTTAGGAACACTTCTCATCCTCTTTTCATTCTGTTATTATTTTAATTGAACTTAATACTTAAGGAAAGAACTGTGTTGTATTCATCAAGTATCCGAAATAGGGAACACATCTTACTGTTGATTGAATCATTAAATATTTCCTATTATGGATAAAATATAAACACAAGCTTTTTTATATGTACATGTTGATTTAATCAATAGAAGGACTTCAAGTTTCTATAGTGCTCCATAAGATATTGAACTTTATTTCTTTATAACGAGAAAAAGATCAAATTTCAACATTCTTGTTTGCTTTTTAAAAAATATTATGCGTTAGTATAGTGAATAATTAGTAAGTCAGTGAAATATGTGTGCAGAGTTATCTAAAAGTGATGAATATGAAGCTTTGGAAGTTATAGGCAAAGGATCTTATGGAATAGTCCGGAAAGTTCGTTCAACTCATGATCAGAAAATATATGTCAGGAAAGAAATTGAATATGATTCAATGAATACTCACGAGAGAAATCAGTTGATATCGGAACTCCGAATATTAAGAGAATTGGATCATCCTAACATTGTAAGATACTATAAACATGAACATGTTCCAGAAGAGAAATCCATTCATATATACATGGAATATTGTACTGGCGGAGACTTGGCAAGATTGATTTCCAGCTTTAGTAAGAATTCTGAATCAATTCCCGAAGAATTTATCTGGCAAGTATTAGTTCAAATTCTCTTAGCATTGCATAGATGTCATTACGGAATAAATGCTAGAGATGTCGATTTATTTTCAAATCGGGAAAAAGAGCCATTTGTGAACTCCGACACTGTTATTATACATCGTGACATAAAACCAGAAAATATATTTTTATTGAATTCCGGAAAGACAGCAAAGCTAGGAGATTTTGGACTAGCTAAAATGCTAACTTCAAAATCAGAGTTCGCAAAAACTTATGTTGGGACACCATACTATATGTCTCCAGAGGTCTTGATGGATGATCCTTATACACCCGTTTGTGATATATGGTCCCTTGGATGTGTCTTGTTCGAATTATGTACACTCAGACCACCATTTGAAGCCAAGACACATCTTCAATTGCAATCTAAAATAAAGAAGGGACAATTAAATCAAATCCCTACATCGTATTCTTCTCAATTACGTGGCATGATAAGAGATTGTATTACTGTAGACCCAGATCAGAGACCCTCATGTTACGACTTGCTTGAATGCTTGTCAGTAAGGTTTCTTAGAAAAGAGATCGAGCTTAAGGAAAGAAGTGATCATCTAAATCAAGTTCAAAAACAATTAATACACAAGAGTGAAGAGCTCGAGAAGAAGGAAGAGAAAATAAAGGAACTCAGAGAAATAATTGAGCATGAAAAGAAAGCATTCGATGAAGAAATAGATAAGATGCACAGGAAATACGAAACCCGATTAATGAACCTAGAAGAAGAGTTGGTACAGGAGTTTGAAACACGCAAGGCTCTAATGGATCAGGAAGCAAAAGATGTGCGTTTAGGCTACCAAAGGGAATTTCGATTAGTCGTAGAAAATGAGGTTCACAGAAGACTAAAAGATGTTTTATCAAAGCAAAATCAATACATTGCCGACTCGACCACAAAAAACTCTGAACACTTTCCCATGTACCTACCGAAACCTTTGAAAGCTTCAAACGAATCTCAGAACCTGCCGCGGCTTAGAGGGCCAAAGGAGTTGGACGAATTAGCATTTAATACGGAAAGACGTAAATCCCCATTGAAAGTTCGAAATGAATCATTCGATACTCGTATCAAAGCTGAACCTAGCAAGAATTTTCAACAAAAGAGTCCAGCTAATATCTATACACGGCGTGTAACCGACGAATTAGAAAGATTAAAGATTGATCAGAGAAATATTCCTGATTACGAACAATTCTATCTTAGGACTAACTATTGATTAATATTTTACATCTAGATGAATGATGGTAATGAATTTATAGGTAGATTTGTATGCATTATATAGAACATAACTCTAATTACCCCTAGAGAAAAATCAATTAATAGCTCCACTCTTTTCCAGTTAAAAGCTTGTACACCTCCAAATATCTATCTCTAGTCTTAGACGCGATTTCATGGTCCATAGATACGCCTTCCTTTCCTGCTAAAGATTTAGATGTTAACCAATCTCTTAAAATCTGCTTGTCATAAGAATCTTGGCCCCTTCCTACTTGATAAGTATCCTCTGCCCAGAACCTAGATGAGTCAGGAGTTAATACCTCGTCAACCAAAGTCAATTTACCAGACTCATCTAAGCCAAATTCAAACTTAGTATCAGCTATAATGATATTTCTAGTCTTAGCATAATCCTTCGCTTTTGAATAAAGCTGAATAGCTTTCTTTTCAATTTCAACACATAAGTCTTTACCTACAATATTACAGGCCTCTTCAACAGAAATATTTTCATCATGTTCACCTAGTTCGGCCTTTGTCGAAGGTGTAAAGATCGGAGTTGGGAATTCTTCTGATTCTTGGAGACCAACCGGCATCTTAGCACCATGAAGTGTACCGCTCTTCTTATATTCTTTCCAACCAGAACCAGTTATATAGCCCCTAACGATAACTTCAAGGGGAATCAATTTCATCTTCTTTACCAATAAAGAACGGCCACTCAATTGTTCCTTGTATTTTGGTTCTGAAAGTTTTGCTGGCAATCTAGGGAATAAATTTTCGTCATCACACTCGGGCAATAATAGATGATTAGGCATAACATCTGATAATAGATCAAACCAAAATTCCGAAACTTTAGTCAATATCTTACCCTTTGAATCAATTCCATCTTGCATAATAACATCATAAGCAGAAATTCTGTCAGTTGCGACAAACAATAATGTTTTAGAATCAACCTCGTATATATCTCTTACTTTACCTCTTGCAATGAGAGGTAAAATGCCATCTAAGTTTGTAGTATGAAGTGGGGACATTTTAATTCAGTTTCAATAGTTAGAAATGTACTTCATTTAAATAATTGAGACTCTTCTCTAGAGTTGACTCTTCCCTAGTATCACGTGACAAAAACGTTTCAGTTTGTGGATTCATTTCGCATCCAATTACTGCTGCATAGAAAGGTTAAGCCTGGAACAAGACTTGAAAATAATACAGATAAATAAATACTATTTATCATGAAGTTAGTATCTGCTAGTAAACAATTCGATATGTTGGGATATTGAAGGGAAAAAGAAAGTTTCGATCTATGCCTTTGAGAAATGCTTTCAAAAAAATTAGTAATTCTTTCTATTGTATATATAGCAGCATATTTGGTTATACCTGGAGTTTATATATAGTTTTTGCGATTCCTACGCCCTTATCAAAATCAGGATCACACTCTATGGCTACGTTTCCATTTTTTAAAAAGTGTCTATAACTTTCTGGACCGCAGGTTCCCCAAATGCTCTCTATATCTTCAAGCAGAACAAATTTAGAAAGAGGTTGTATAAAATTATATATTTGAATTTCTTCCTGTTCCGTTGCTCCTGCATGTATACCAAAGAACCAAAGGCACTGATCATCGCCATGAATTGGTCCCTCAACATTGACCTTTTCTAATTCTTTCTTTTTGTATTCTGGATTAAACGACGATTTGAATCTAAAAATCAGACTGTTTGGAAATTGGCCATTATTAGTCAAACAGTAAACATAGCCTCTAGTGCTCGAGTAAACCTGAGAATCAGCTACAATTTTTCCAAAAATTTTTCTCAAGTCCTCTTTAAAATTCTGAGAATCTTTGAGCTTTTGTTCAACCTTGTAAATATCTAATAGCTTTGGTACTGCGTTTGAGGGATAGTAATTGACAAGCTGCAACGACAAGTCTTCTATGGAAGTAGGTGTATTCAAATATGAGTAAAGATCTTCTTCGTTAGCAACTTCACCAATAATAATTTTAGTTCCTTTGTTTCTGAGTTCTATACCATATTTCCCACTATATATATCTGCCAACAAAGAGGAAGAAATAAAATCATCATCCGTAACCGCACGAAAAGTATGTAACTTGAGATCAGGAATAACTTTCATCATATCTTCAGGCGTAACTTTTTCTAATAATGAGAGCTGCTCAGTTTTCTTCGCCTGGAGATTAATTCCTAATGCTGCACATAGCTCTTCAAATTGTCCTTCTTGATCTTCAAGAAGCTTGGGCTGAAATAAAACACAGTTTGAAAAGTGGACGACTTGTTTGATAATTTGTAACTCATGAGGGTGATAAACTTCATATGCTAGTTGAAAGAAAGCTGAATATGAGCCGGCGCTGAGACCACCAATTGTTATTTTATCTTGGTCTCCTCCAAAATAGTGAATGTTATTATATGTCCATTCTAGAGCCATCCTTTGGTCCCAAAATCCAAAATTTAGACCTCGCCCTTCATTTACCAATTGTTGTGTTGCTAAAAAACCCAAAGCATTTAATCTATACCCAGGTGCAACTATGATATATTTATCTGGCAACCTTTCCGATTTGAAAAAAGAAGATGGATCCATACCCAATAAGAGTTTTCTTGAGCCGTACTGCAACCATCCACCATGTATGTAGAAAAATATTGGAAATTTCTGTATGGAGGTATCTGATAACATAACACTTCCAGGAACCCATACGTCTAAGTAGTTACAGTCTTCACAGGTTTCAATTGTACCATTTAAAAAAGAGAGCATTGTGCTTTTAATATAGGGTTGAGGACAACCACTCACTTGAGTATTCAGTCCATTCGAAGCATGCTTATAGCTACCTTCCAATGGGACTGGTTTTCTCCATCTATTATCTCCAACTACTGGCTTGGAGTACCTGATATTGGAATATCTAAATCCAATCACCTTTCCAGACTGTTCATCGATTATTTTTACACCTTTGAAGCAGCCAATGTCAGTTTTTAGTATATGATCTTTGTTTTCTACAGATGCCTGCTGTCCCATTTCTCAAGGATTATATTTAGATTTGTTTAGGACATTACGCTATTAAAGTATTTATGTTCTTTATCAATCCTGATACAGGAAATGTAGATCGGTCGCTATTTCCTAATTAGGGATTACATACCTACATTTATCATGATACTGAAAATCAAAACTTTCATCTTTCTTATGAGAAGAAAATTCCAAAGGTATCATCAATTTAGTTATCTGGAACCTGAAGACCAGTTTATATAAATGTAGAGAAGTTTCTATTTGAATGTTTTCCTTTTTGTCGCAGCGCAGTAATCGTCAAAAGGTGATATGCACTATGAGGGAAGGTCAAGGCTAAGGAAGTGACAATTGGCTGATACAATTGAATATGAATATTAATTAAAAAAAAAAGATTAAGCATTCTATTGGGAAAAGAAAATTTTAAGCTCGTATCCTCCAAAAGTTGAATACCTACAAAAGCTAATAAGTTTCTCATACCCTTTAAAAAAAATAATTCTATATAATAAATCTTGTAAGATAGGTGTCCATCATTTGTGAAATCGAAATCCTTTTCCTCATCTTATCTTGCTGCGTCCTGAACTTTATTACGAAGCTAACCATCTGTTCATGACTAAAGGTTGACTCTTTTACTCTTGCTAACATATTCGTGCACCATGAAAGATAAACTTCATCATCCACTTCTATCATTGCAAAAAATATCAACATCAGCCACTCACGTAACCTAGGAACCTCATTTTCTCTTGTGATTTTTTCTACCACATTTATAAGGCTCCTTGCAGCCTTTCCTTCTGAATATGGAGCAGAATTTTTGTTAAATATCAAGTTGTAATAAATCTGCAACACATAAAGCAAGCAAGTGGTATTTTTATTCATCATCCCCAACCTTCCTTCATTGTATGATGTTAAGCTTTCAAGGCGTTCCTTTAGTACATTTATCTCATGAAGTATCTTCTCTTTGCTTATTAAGTACACATTGCTTTCATTATTTATTGAACAGTCGTCGTACTTTGAGATCATCCTCAATATTTCATACTCTTTAAGGTGAAGGACAATAAACGGAAAATGTTTGGAGTCTTGCTCGCTTATTTCATTAGGGTAAATTAATTTATATGCATTCACAAGTACATTCTTCGATTCTTCAGCTAGGTGTTCCAAACCGACATTCAACAACTCATCCACAAAATTCCCTCCTTTATTTCCAAGCATTGATGCACGAACATCAAGCTCAGCTATCCAAAGTGATACCCGAGCATTTAATCCATTGAGGGCCAGTTTACCCTTCGTTTTGATTAAATATTTGAGAAATTCAGAGAGCATTTCCATCAAAGGATAGAATTCTGGTGACCGCATAGATGTGCAATACTGCAATAAGAAATAAGAGGCAGATAATAAAGAATCCAAGTCCTTATGCAGTAAGTGCAGCAAATTCTTATAGTCAATACTATTGGTACAAAAATATAGATCCCCGAAGGCTTTTACGTTTTCATATTTTAGTGTTTGATCTAGGGAAAGGTGAAATAATATTTTTTTTGCAATAAGCCATGAATGTAGCTCTTCTAAGCCACGTTGAAGGTAAATGTGACAAAAATCTTTATTCTGGAGCTCCGTGGAAGCCATGTATAGACAAGCAGAAGACCATGCACATATTGCAAACATCACAAAAGGATGTGACAGACAACAGTAATGATATATGAAGTTGTAGAAAGTCCAATTAGGATTTTTCAAACTGAACATTGATGAAACATTTGCAATATAATGTTGTTTGAGAATATCAAACGAAAGGGTAGAAGGTGTTTTCAATGTTTTTAATATATCACTCTGCTCCTCTCTTTCCTGACCTCCATGTTCAATAGGGGTTAAAAACTGACTCAAGAAGCTATTAAAATTTTCCAAGTCTTTCATTGGCATGTCTCCAAACCCAGGAGCTTCAGTAAGTGATGTATGCAATCCTCCAAAAAGAATGTTATCATCTATTTCATACATATTACCTAATGAATCCATGTTACAAATATCATATACCAAATGTGAGTTATTGTATTGCGACAGGTTAAAATCCAGAAAATCTAGAACTCGGTCGACGCCCGTACCAGACGAGATAGACTTTCTTGGAGAAGATTCATCAGTTGGATCACTAGTATAATGACTTGCGATTCCTGTTTTCTTATTCATCAGGTCAGCCGGTTGTTCTAATGTCTTTATCAGTTCAGAAGATGCATATCGACATTTCAAATGTAATCTCTTACAGTTTCCGCATCTTTTTTTTTGCATATCGCAGACATGCCCCCTTCTTTGGCATGTTATACAGAACCTATCATTATGTTCATAAAAAAAATTTTTGTCTTTCAATAATTTGAATTTAGATCTCCTCATGTACTTTCTAAAGATTATTTCTCTTGGTAAGATGATTTGCTTAACTAGGTTGCCTTTTGTGTTTCTTTCGCACATAATAAGATATCTAATTTCATGACTAACTATTTTAATCTAAGCAATCTATATCCTTTTTTGGAATAATGGGTAGTATAACATTGGAAGGAAAATCTTCATGTCCATAATGTACCGTTATATTAGCTGGCCTTGTATGTCTAGACCCCATAGCTGATTCACCTGTATTTGGGTTCACATCATAATGGGGAAAATTACTACTTGTAATATATAAACCAATCATATGTCCCTTGGAAAATACGTTAGCAGTAGAGCCTAGATTGACCTGAATTTTGTAAATTTCATTAGCTGAGAGATTATTTGGATGATCGAAAGATTCATGATATCGGCATCTAAAAATCCCGTCAGCGATATTCATGAAGTATCCCTCAGGAAAAGAAGAGTTTGGAGGGTAAATATCTATCAATTTTGCGACTATATCAGTATCGGGACAGTCACATGTAATATATATATCTGCTTGAATGTCACCAATAACAATAATATCTTCATCTAGGGGATCTGTTTCGAAAGCGACCACATCGTGTCTTGCATGTAATGGCAAATTAGACCCATCAGACCCGAAGTATTTGCTGCATAGTACTTGATTAAAAGCACCACCTGCAAAGATCGGGTACCCAGAGGTAGTGGCACCCCCTATTGTAGGACAAGGATCCTGAGGGTCGAAAGAGTACGTAATCTTGTGGAATTGATGATCAAGCCTCGTAGATAATGTGCAGTTCTGACTTAAATAAAATGGTTGCGATATCCGCTGTATTGGTGGGTATGATTGGGAGGAAATCCATCTGCCGCCATGATCGATTCTACCGGCTCTATCTTTTTTTCCGGTACCGCCCCCCATCAAGAAAACTGTGCATAGATTTTTGTTTGGAGAATTCTGGTTTGAGGAATCTATACCTTTCAAATACTTGTCAAACCACGCTAGTCTCATTTCCAACCAATTGAATCCTAAAAATTCTAGCTTAGAAGATGCACCAAAATCTGCATCACCACTGAAAGTATCATTTCTGTTTCCATGAATCCATGGGCCCATGATTAATTTAACATTTTCAGGATTTTTAATTTTCATGGCATTAAAATTTCTAATCGTATTGATTACATACGCATCATACCAACTACTCATTATCAATGTAGCTACTTTAGGCATATTTTTGAATGATCCTTTGGCAAACAAACCATTTTGAGTCCAATAAGGACTAAAATCTTCATTCTTCCATTGCTCAAATAAATAATTTTCAAAGTTAGGAATACTTCTTAAAGGGGAATATTTCGGTTTCCAAGGCATGTATTTAAACCATATATTTAAATCCTGATCACAAATACTCTTGTGTTTAGTAGGATCATCAGCAGTTTGTAATACAGCTTGGTTAAATGCCCAAGTAACTTGCTTAAGATCGAACGCCCCGCCTCTCCTAATTCCCTCTTCATAACTATCAAAGAATCCACCTGAATCCAAGCACATGCATATTAATCCAGGAGGACTCAAGCATGCTGCGGATAACTGTGTATGTGCTGCATATGATAACCCTAAGGTGCCTATCTTTCCATTGCTCCAAGGCTGTTGCAAAATCCATTCCATCGTATCATATCCATCCCTGCCTTCATTAATATATTTTACAAACGTTCCTTTTGATTTATAACATCCTCTGCAATCTTGGTAGATAAAAGCGTATCCTCTCTTGACAAAATAACAAGCCACTTCTTCTCTTGTCCACTTTTTTCCATCATGTATTTCAGACCTGGATGGTATCTGCTTGCCGTAAGGCGTTCTCTCTATTATTGTTGGTAATTTCAGATCAGCGCCATTCTTATAAAATTGAGGCAAGTATACGTCTGTTGCAAGATGGACACCGTCCCTTGTTATGACCACCTGATCTTCTAGTCTTAGATATTCTGCTTTGGTCATTTTTAGTAGATTAAAACTAAGTATAAAAACTTACAATAATTTAATATAAGGTGATAGGAAAAACAAGGCTTTTAATCCTTTATTACATAACTGAAAAACAGAATAGCCTAACGGTTGGCTCAGTTGTTATCAAGCAAATTTCTGCGATCTCAATTTCCTATTACGGATATATTGATCGCATATCTCACAGTTTTCTGCTTGAATAGTTTGAAGTGATAGCTATTCAAATCCAGATCCTAATGATGCGAGACCATTTGTCGGATCGAACTCTCTTGGCTATCTATCTTTACCAGATATTTTAATTTTATCATATTGGTATCGGGGATTTACCTACTTATTAATCCAATATATAAAGCAGTACATGAGAGTTAAAAAGGGTATACTGGAAAATTTGCGAGACAGAGAAAGAGAAAATAGAAAGATGCTGGAGAAAAGACCCGAGAAGACAGATTTACAGATTGTGAAAGCTTCAGAAACGGAAGAGATTTTTCAAGATCAAGAATTCATCTCAGGAAAGTCTCATGAATACGACCAAGAAGAAAAGAAAGTTCTCAGAAAGATTGATATGTTCCTAATGCCTATGTTGGTTATTTCGTATGGCCTACAATTTTTAGACAAGGCTACGTTAGGGTATGGAGCTATTTATGGGATTATTGATGACACGCACTTGGTAGGACAACAATATTCATGGACCAGTTCTATTTTCTATTTTGGATATCTTTTCTGGGAATATCCTGGAACATTTATGATGAAGTATTGGACTAATAGTTCTCATTATTTAGGTATAATAATGTCGCTTTGGTCTATTATTTGTATATTAACTTCTGTTTCTTCTTCCTTTGCGGGTCTCATGGTAGTAAGATTTGTTCTAGGAATGTTGGAATCTATCTTTGCTCCTGCGTTCCTAATAATCGTCTCAAGTTGGTATAGAAGGACAGAGCAACCTATAAGACAAGTAATTTGGTTTATGGGAACTCCAATATTTAGTATGCTTGGTGGGATAATTGCTTACGGTATTGGACATGCAAATGTTTCAGTTGCCAAGTGGAAGTTGCTTTTCATAATATTCGGAAGTATAACTTTCCTCTGGGGCTTTGTAATATTCTTTTTTTTGCCATCTAGACCAGAAGATGCTTGGTTTTTAACTGAAGAGGAAAAAAAGATTGCCAATGAGAGAATTATGGGAGACAGTGTACAAAAAAAACTGGAATGGAAGAACTACCAAGTAAAAGAAGCTTTCATAGATCCAAAAACATGGTTCTGCTTTTTTCTTACCCTTGTTAATTGTATTGGTGGTGATCTAGCTGATTTTAAAACTATGATTTACCAAAGTTTAAGTCTCAACAAAACTCCATTGCACTCTGTGGTGATGACCTTTCCTGGTTCAGCTGTTCAAATTGTATCTTTGGTTACCTGTGGATTAATTGCAACCAAAGTTAAATCATCGACCTTAATAGTGATGAGTATCTTCACAATTCCTAGTATTTTAGGTACCGCATTGATTCATTTCTTGCCTGAAAGCAAATCCTGGGGTAGATGTGCTGGATTGTGGATTTCTTATACTAATACATGCTCTTTAGCTTTGAACTTTTCTGTTATAGCCAGTAATGTTAGAGGTTATACCAAGAAATCGGTCGTTAGTGCATTAAATTTCATAGCATACTGTGTTGGATCTATTGCAGCACCTCAATTTTTCTATTCCAGAGAAAGAGCAGCGGGATTTCCAACCGGTATCAAAACAATGTTTGTATGCTATATCATAGTATTTTTCCTCCCATTATTACATTTAGCTTTTCTTATTAGGTGTAACAGAAAGAGAATTAAGGAGAAGCATTCAATGGATGATGATAAGGTTGATGACTATCTCAACGAAGACAAAACTGACTGGGAGATAAAAGGTTTCCAATACTCCTATTAGGAAATATAATTCTTTGGATGCGTTTGGGCAATATATAATTATACGTTAGATTAATTTATGGTAGCAATGTATAATAGAATTTGAAACTTTCAATATACCTTTAAGCTCCACTTGATCACACGAAAGGATTATAATTGTGAGAAGTAGGATTGTTACTCTATAATGAATGCATGAGATGTTTCTGGTGATAATAATTTCAAAAAAATAGGTGCTTGTAAAAGATTGTGGTCATCCACTTGAGCTTACTCCCACCTTTAAGGCAAAAATAGGTCCCGAAATTTGCATTTCGAATTATTAGCGTAAATATTTCATCCATAATATTCAAATAGCAATAGTTCTGGAACCATATATAGAATTTTCTATTTCTTTCACCAAGCAAAGAATTTTTTTGATGGACTGATGAACCAGCCCTAAATATTTACCCTTTTTCTTAATCAAGTGAAATGGCAATTGATGGGTTCGCATATTACAATGCTTCCTTGAATAAAAAGTAGAAACCGATATGATATCTATTAATCCCAAAGTTAGTAGTTCGTGCAAAGACAACAAAAATTCAATAGACTTGAGGCAAGGCACAAATCAGTTCTTTAGGTTCCAATTAGAATACCTAATTTTTTTTTTAATATAATATACAAAGTTAATGATTCCAATTCTTTTTATTTTAACTTAACAATAAAAAGAGGCGAATACCTCCTTCTTACGTCAAAAAAAATTATTTTTAATTTTAATGTTTTTCTAGATTCATTGCACTTCGAATATTATGCCCCAAAGACTTCGTAGCTGCTTTTGACTAATGTTTATAAGATAAATGCTCAAATCGCTTAGGATTTCAATTGTATTCATATGAAATTCAATCAGGAACTTAATTAAGCTAGCTCTCAACAGCATTAAAGCAGCCTTTATAAGCGGTTATTGGCTCTTAGTGTTGAAAAATTGATGTATCAAAAAGCATGAGTGCTTTCCGATTTGCCATTCCACTAAGTCAAGCGAACTTTACGCTGCAGCAAAATGTTTGCTTATCCTCAATTCACTAGATTACTATGCTTTTATTCACCTAATCCACAAAATAAGCAGAATTGTGAAATTCGACAATCCTTACGGATCATTTTGATTCACCTGCTCGCCATTAATCATCACCACATTTGATAGATCCGTTCATAAAATAGCTCTTCTAGCCTTTTCAGCCTACGATATGATTAGTTTTTTTCCCAACTTATTCTTGCTCTTTTCGAAGATTTATATATAATATGTTTCTAAAATGTTTGGAACATTTATTGAAATTCTGGGAATACGAAGAATATGTCATAAGATAAGGATCGCATTTAATCATCTCATCCTTATTGTTTCAATTTACATTTATAATTCCTTTGAAAAATACATTAAGCAGCAAAAGCATCATTAAATAACACTAGATATTATTATGAGCTTATGAAATTATTTATTTGAAGGATCTGTATATGATAAACTCTTCTGATGCTATTAAAGGGTAACCTATTTTGCATATTAATATGCAGGAATTATTATTTGATGCATAATATGAATTTTCAGAACAACTTAGTGGCCATAAGAACATTAACTATCATACATTTAGGTGTACTGAGAAACTCTGGGGGTTTTTTTTGGGTTATTTTTGTCCATGCAGTTGAATATTTGCTTCGGAGTTTGTTGATTGTTACGTCGATCGAACTGTTTACAGGTTTCGCTAAACAATAGAATCCTGATCACCTAGAGTACTATTGATCTATACGATAGTATCTGCTATTATTAAGTAGTTACAATATCATTCATATGGGCCTAAAGTACTTGAACTAAGGTCTTGCTCACAGATAAGAAAGCCAAGCAAAATAATGCTTCTTCATTCCGAAGAGTAATATTGAAAATTTGAAAATAATTAGAGTTTTACTCTTATATTTGATGATCAATAATCTTTAGAGATATAATACAAGCTTCTGTAATTTAGTCATTTCAAAAAGTTTATATGTCAAGTTTCGATTGAAGAAAAAAGTCGTTTCTAGTGAATAGGCGATTAATATCATAAAATTTATTAGGTTATGCATAGAGAAAAGATATATCGTGACTATGCTTTTTCTGGATTAACTTTAATCAGGCGTTCATCAATATTCTCTATGGATGAATTAATGGAATGCTCTGACACAGCAAGATCAAGTTGCTTCTTATCATAATTTTCTCCCATATAGCCTAATATCGGCAAAAACAACATCACAACCGCTGCAACTAATGAAGCAATAAAACCTTTTTTAAACTGTGGAGCATCACTTGTAGGATAAAATACTATATTGGTCCAAACATTAATTGCCTGCGATACGGCATCTGAAAATCCAAGAACAAATGCCCTCTCTTCGTTATCATGTCTACAGGTTCTATTTGCCCAGCCTGAAATTATGGCTTGAAGAACTCCATCAAAACCTATAATCATAAAACAAAACCATCTCCAACCATCTGGGATGTTCCACGCTATAAGAGATGAGTAAGAGATTATAAAAAGACATTGTGTGATGGCCAAGAAAGGATAAATGGAAAAGGTATCAGCAAGACCAGCAAAAAAAAATTGTGCAATGATTCCAACTGCAGATTGTATTGTTGGATAATTATTTACCTGAGTAACAGAAAACCTTTCAGGTGAGTTTGCCAGTAACCATAATTGAAAAGCCGTACCATCTGGTAATGCAACAACATTTAAAAAAACCCAAAATGCTGTGAAAAAATGAACATGCCATCTCAAAAATACTCTTTTTATTATGGATAAATTCAAGCTACCAGGTGTAGCAATTCCTGACGAGTGAGTTCTTTTCTTGGCTAATGCTAAATCTTCTTCAGATAACCACCATAACCTTTTAATCTGATAGGGTGCACCTGGGAATATAAAGAAACCAACAAGAGCAATCGGAACAGTGAAAATACCATCAATAATAAAACCCCACTTCCATCCTGATAGACCTCCTTTACCACTTAGATGCGTATAAGCGGCTGATTGTAAATAACCTGAAAACATCCCACCTAAACTCGAAGAGATTGAAAATACCATCACTCTTCTATAAATCTCATCACGCTTGTACCATGAACCCAAAATATGGATCACAGTACAAAATATAGGACCCTCTGCCAAACCGATTAAAAATCTCAATGCATATAAGTCACTTGGACCGCGAACAGCTGCACCACAGAAAGTAAGTACACCCCAAATAACTTCTAAAACAGGAAGGGTATAACGGGCCCATGGTCTTGTTACAAACAACATACCAAAGCACATTGAAACTATATACCCAGCGGAATACAAGGATTTCGCATAACTCAAATCGTTACCTGTAAACTTTATATCGTCTCTCATTCCAGACACATAAGCGTTTGTAATATTAGATTTATCTAATGATTTGGTAAAATACGAACAGCAGACGTAAGTTAAAATGCAAATGTCTAATTTAAGTAGTAATTTTTTTTCTTTTTTGTCTAAGTAGGAAGGATACCACAAGAATAGACGAACAAACCCGTCATACCAATGCTTCACTATTCTGATCTCCTCTCTTTCTACCACATTAGTTTCAATATTGAACTTGTCAAGCTTACTATTAACAGATAAATATTCAACGTTTGCTTCCAGATGTTCCTGTGTTATTGAGCTATTTGATTCATGTCCCTCTGAGTTCTCATTGCCATCTTTTCCGGTCATTTTGCTCCTAAAAATAATGCAAATTTTAAGTCAAAAAAAGCTGGATATATAACGAATTTTCATAGAAAGAGTTGTATCCTCAGTTTTCCAGAATAGTCATTTTTCCATTTCAAGTTAGATTAAATTGGTATGACATATTGAGAGATACGGCATAATTTCAAGTATATTGTTATACAGTAAATGGCGATAAAAGTGTGGCTCATTCCTTATCAAATTCTATTGTTCTTTGCTTTTGTGTAATTCAAACGTGATAAGGATCTTCGGTTCACGAATTTTTGTGGTAGGGGAGATATTTTAATGCCTTGACAGGGAAGAATTGTGGCTTCAACTCAATCAGCTCAAAATCATTTTTGCATTTGTTTGGATAGGGATCAAAAATCGTGAAGCTGCTCGGTGCTATATAAAGAAAGCATACAATCTTATAAAAAAAGGTATTGAAATTTGTTTAGCTTCTGGATGTATATTTGGATTTTCTAAATTAACTCCGCTTTTGTAAAATTTTTTATTGGGTTCAGGTGAACTTATCTCATCCTCATAAAAAATTGTCAATCTTGCCTCCCGATAGTTTTGTCCTTCGCAGCAACTGAATTCACAATTTTTCTCTCTAGACTCAGTTTTTGCCAAATGCACGTAGCGGCATTTGTATCTCACCCCGGCTTTAAGTTTTCCAGAATACACTTTCGGCCTTAGCTTCACAGTTACAATATCTAATTTGATCAGCTAGATATAAATAATTACAGTGGCGGTAAGAATTGATGACTAATATCTTCTTGCAGTAAAAAATTTTGATCACTCTTAGTAGGAAAGAATTTAGGTAAAGAAAGCGTAGAGCCGCTAAATTGTCGGCTTGTCTCAATGTCCATAAGAGGACTTCCCTGTATATATTCTTTTGTCAAGCGCACCTGAATCTTTGATATAATAAAATTTAAATTAATGCATTGCACTTAGTCGCATATGGCTCAAGTGAGAAAGCAGACGATTGCATTATTGAACTCATTTGTGCCTCTGTGAGAAATGGTGAACTTATTTCGTACCCACAAAATATCTAGTAACTTAATTGATATCCATGGTATTACCACCTCTGCTCGATTCTCTATTTGTATCACAGCCTATATAAATAAATATTAGGTTATTGTAAGCATATATAAACTAAATGGCACTCTTTTCTTTAATTCTTGAACGATATTTTGACTAGTTGAGTAATCATCCACATATTGGTTTTCCTCAACAGCCATTATGATTATCCAAAATTTTGGATCCGATTTAACCACTGCTTTATATTATCTATTGCCTGTTAGTCTAATAAATAAGCCACATCACTGAGGTGTACTTACATGTATGCTTCTATGCGTTGCTGTTAACAGTATGAACTTTCTCTATCAATTATTTAGATAATTCGATTTTGTGTAAAAAATATTCTGCTGCTTCGAAATATTTCAACCAAGGGAACTTAAAAATCTAAATCACGACAGCGCTACCTGCTTTCTTTTGATCCCGTCATAGTATATTAAGGCAAATTCGAATCAAAGAAATACAAATTTGAAATGTTTGTCTATGTTATCAACAATATCAATCAGCTCTGCAGAAAAGAAAATCAATAGCTATATTCAGTCCTCTATAATTTTATCAGCTAACTAATTTTAAATTTTGCTATGGCTGTAAGTGGCATGCATGACTATTGAGCTCTAGTTTGTAAACATGGCGATGAGAAACATCTCAACTGGAGAAAACATGTATCGTAACTTTTGAATGTGATTCGCATCTTCAGTGTATAGTGAGGAAGGTTAAGCGCAAGATTTCACTTCATCTTTATTCATCTTTTGTTATGAAATTTTAGCACATTTCCTGAATTTTAATATATGCATCCCTGGTATCAATATTGATTAAAAAAGACAACTGGTTGGTCTAGAAAGCTGTAATTTATTTAAAAAGAAATATGTATTGATATAATCTTAAATTGTCTTCATTAATTCAAAGAAATTATTACTGCATATGTACAGCTCACTCATTCCTGCGATAATCTAGCTAGATTATTTTAATCACAGCTTTAATGAAGCTCATCATTATGTAGCAAATTAGGAATCTTTTTTAAATATATTGAGTTGAATAAGGCAGACTTTGAAGCATAGATGTTCTCAAATTAAGTGGGATCGAAAGTATTATATTCTATTTAGGGAGTGAATAATTTTCATTTAATCCTGTATATAAATTTGATTCGATGGTTGCATAATACCGATTTGGGCTTTATTATACAGAAACTAAAAAGATGTATTTTATCATTCAGTGGTATAGAAAGCTAACGAAATTCAAAGACCTTTTATTTATAAAATAACATGAAACATTAAATTATAAAATACATGAAATAACTCTTATTGAGCTGCTGAAATCCTATTACTGCTATATTATATGTTCCCCATGAACCGATACAGATATTCTGATTAGTGCTAAACTAAAATAAAATTTTCTTTTCTTTGAATTTTCCATCCATTGAGCCGTTCGAAACTCTTATAATCTAAGCAAAATTTATTTTATGATATAAATACATATATGATCTAAGTGAGTTCAACTCCGACATATTTGATAGGGAATTTTAATTGAGAATATACACTTTTTTTTTGGAAGATAACTTTTAATTTGCATAATTGAAAACCCTGACTTCGATATTTGTGTCTAGGACACTTACGAACAGAATAATATAAATTTATGATGAGGTACTGGTGATGTAATGCGGACTTGAACACATCCAAAATAAAATATTCATCAATTCACAAATTGCTATTTAAACTATATAACTGCTTAAATACTATATTTGCTTAAATACATATTATATCTTTGAAAATGCACAAAAAAAATGCTTAGCTGTTATTAAAAGTTATCAGGTAAGGCTCCCCATAGGGGTGTTGTATTTTGGATACTTATCTCATTTTCTTAGTCGAAGGTGGATAATAATCTGTAAGACAGTTAACAAATCTCTCAATTTTATTGCTACACCTTATGGATGGCAGGTCTTGCGCTTTCATTAGGACCTATATTGAATACTGAGGCTGATAAAATATCTAAATTGGCTCAGTATTATTTTTCAACTATTTAATTACAGTTATACTTACCACCTGAAGACGGTTTTTCTCGCCGCTTTTTCAATACAAAAATGCAATTACTCTTATTTATTAGGCTGGTGTACTTGTGACATATCAATATCTTCCAGTGCCTTAGTTTTAGTTTTGTAGTTATTCCACTAAAGTGATTCTTTCATAAACCGAATCAGGATTTACTTTCTTTACTACAGCTTAATTTTTAAGATCGCATATATTGAAGCCAAATGTTTTTCGTACTAGCTTGGAGGATAATCCCAAATGAAAGCAGACTTCAAAGTGAACCATCATGAAAAAAAAAAACAACCAGACGATATATAGCACGAAGATCAAGTATTGATAGATCTCAATAATTTTAACCTTAAGATAACTGGGGGGTTTGAAAAGTACTTTGCTGAAAGGTTGAATGTTTCAATTTTCGATTTTGGTCAAAACAAATTCTATAATTGACTTATTTGGGTTTCTTTAGCTCATGCTTTGTGAATATTTGTATTTAATTCTCACCATTTTATTATGTTTTCAGACACTTTTATTTTTTTTTTGGTAATCCCTCAAAATAGATACTTCTGGAAGTGAAGCAAGGTTTTGAATAGCATAACTTTACACAACCTTGGGATATCATATATTCATAGAAATTTATATATCAATATAGCAAACCTGTATCAAACAGGATAATACTCATCATGAGTATATTTAATATCACTTACCGTTTCTGTAAGCTGGTATGGAATCTTTAGTTGACATGTAGACTAAATATATAAATTGACCTTTATGCATTGAAATAAAAATAATGTGCGCTTAATGATTTTATCTAGAATAATAACATATTAGTTTGAAATAGAGAATATTCAATATTCCAAAGAATTTCCCTATGAGCTGATATTTAATTGCAAAAAACTCAGACATTTTTAGAATTCAACATTGACAATAGTATTAAAGCATGAGTTAAAATCAGTGTATACTAAGTTCATTAAAAGGGGAATCCTTCTGATTTGAAATCTATTTCGATTTATAGGGTTATTTGGCTGTGTTTATTGGGAACTTAATTTATTTTGTTGCATCCTTCTAAGATCGAACTATTTTTGTAACATGCGTACAATGTCCAAAAGTAGTTGGTGATCGAGGTTTGGCAGGTCGCAAAAGTTACTACTAGGAAGAAGATAATAGGATTGCTCACAATTATCTGAATTGAGAATACAGAACTCCAACTTCAAATGATTATATAGGTACATATGATTTTTAATGATTCTCTATAAAGATGAATGGTTCAAACAAATATTATCGTAAAGATATCTAAAGGAGATTTTGTGACTCATGATGGGATAAATGCAGAGGACAACTTTGCCCTTTTTCTTCCACACATAGTTCGATCAAACAAAATACTTGATGTCGGATGCGGGCCAGGTATAGTAGCAATCAGGATAGCTAAGTAGGTCCCTCATGACAGCGTAATTGGTATTGATTCTGTACCAGAGTTGGTGGAGTTGTCCACCCAAAATGCTGAGGAACGCAAGCGTCCAATCTGAAGTTCCATTCAAGCAGAGCGCTTTTCTCTTTTTTTTGAAGATGACACGGTTGATATATTTTTTGCCCAATAAGTCTTATTACATTTGGCCGAGCCGCAGAAAGCTTTGATAGAATTGAGGCTCGTGGTTGGGAAAGGTGGGATTGTTTGTTGCAAGGACGCTGGCTTGGCTTATATTGTATTACATCCACAATCTATCGAAGATTCTATTCGCAGGTACTTCCTTTACTTATCAAAAAAATCGATCACCAGTCCTAGGGGGTCGCAGGCTTTAAGAATTAGCGATTGAAGTTGAATTCGATGAATCCAGTGTTCAATTCAACTTGCTGAAATATATCTAGTAAACAAGCTTAAATGTTTTAAAGAACTATATGCCACTAATTTGAAAGAACAAAGATCAGATGGTAAAAATGAGCCTAGAAAGAGTTGAGATTTATGGTCTGAAGACCCTACAGCAGCGTATATGTTGTTGCACGGAGAGGTTATCTGTAGAAAATAAAGATAGTAGATCTTTAATAAACATTGTTAATCTTATTAAAATCTTAACTGCTAAGTTGATATTCAAAATTTTATTTGCCTATAGAACCTCAAACTTGGTGAAAGTCACTTAAATTGCAATTTTTCGCGAAAATTGGAAAATAAGTCGATACAACATCACTATTCACTTGTTCCTCAAGTTTTCAAAAAATTTAGTCGGTTATTTACTAATTGAATTCATGTCAACTTTAAAATATATACACATAAAATTCTATGTCCAAAGCAAAAAAATTCACACTCCATCAATGTGAATTTGTTCCAATAACTTCATCGTACTGGATTATAATATTTATTTAACCGTATTGTTACTGAATATATATCCAACTGTATCAGGGTAAACTCACATGATAATCGAATCACGGATTAATGTATTTGATATAATGTACCGCGGTTTCATATATTATTCATTTACTCACCATATGTTGATTTATGGAGGAGGTTGTAGAGAATATCGTATTTTTGTGTATAAAACTACTTCTTAGCTTTTACATAACAGGCTGCTAATAAGTAAGCTATTCCTGATAAAAATAGCAGGCATCGAAGAAAGAAAACTCAAGATCCAAAGTTTTTAAGAAAGTTTGCTCGCAAATGTTTTTATCTTTCTCTGTATTTATCGATCGTTCTACCTCTTGCTTAAGGAATTGAACCCATTTTGAAAAGCTTTCGCCACTGTGTAAGTATATCCACTCTCTATGTTTATATTGTAGTTTGGAAGTGTCTTCTTTACCAGAGTATGGTTCGGCCCAACCTAGGTAGACTTGTTCCATAACATACATAAGAGTAATAACTTCAACATAAGAACAAGATTCATGAACTAATGAATTCAAAAAATCAAGGTACTCCTTGACCTCAGGTAGTTCGGGTTCTTCTGCAAGCATCTTTGGACATAACAGCTCTAAAAGGTCCATGCTTGCTGATCTTATTTCTCCCAAAGATTTCTCGAAGTAATCATTTTCATCATTACAAATAAAACCTATCTGTTTTCCTAGCACCAAAGACGATTTCTCGTTATCACAGAGCGCTAAAGTTTTCCCAAATAAGTTTAATCCTATCTTAAAATACTTTTGATCTTGAATTAAATAAGTGTAAAGTTTCGCATCACTAATCGATCCATGGCATAGATCTTCGGTAAATTTATGTTTAACGCATTTATCGTACTTATCTTGATACTTCGACAAGAGATAATCAACATATCCCGACATTCTGATTCAATATACTGCTATTTATTTTTACCATTAAAACTTATTCCAAGGTTGAGAAGTTTCGTCTTATAACAGAACTGCCAACGGCTCGGAGTGTTAGTGCATATTCATTTATGCGCCTACGGAGATTTCTCAAAAATTCTTATTATATGATTGCTGAAATATGGCTTCACAAGATGCAATTATAAGAGCATTATGACTTTTATTTAAATTGCGCCTTCTTCATTCATAGAGTGCTGTATAAGTTTCCCCATTTTACAATTAAAGGTGTTAAGATTTAATTATAAAAGCTTGAAAAAAAGGACTCTTTAGCGAAAACAAGTGTGGAAACTTTTAGGGGAAACCGTTTTGATTTGAAAGTAAATTTCAATGCTTGTATAGTTTACATAGATTAGATATTGAGGTCAGAGGTATAGAGAGAGCTCCTCCTGAAGAAAGAAATGCGTCGATGAAGAATTCTAAGTGTTGAAATGGAACACAGTTCTTAGACCTCATTGGCCTTTGGATATCTGCTTGTGGGGGGATTGAGTTCTATGACTTCTTTTTTTTTTACCTTCTTTGTTGTAGGGCCTTAAATATAAGGATTCGTCGATTAGTGGGCTTATATCGATGATATCAGGATGCAGACAAATGGTCAGTGCCAAGTTTCTCTTTGACGTTTTGGTAAATCAAGGCTATTGCAATTCTAGTTATAATAAGTGGCATAGGGTGATCAGTAGTGAATTGTTTCTGGTGGTCAGCTAGCAAGATCAATATCTAGTCTTCCTTTGGTAGCAGGAATTATTATCATTTCACTGGTAAGTCTTTTAATACCTGTTTTTGGCATCCGTGTTTTGCTCATGTTTCAGAACATTTTTGCTATTCCCATGATTATAGCGACTATTCTATTTTACATTCTTAGCAAAAAATATAGCTACATTGCAGCATCAGATCAGATGCTAAATAATAGTGGAGTATCGGCTGCAACATATAGCGGAAATTGGATTTCTTTTTTTTTTTCTACTATTGGTTATTCCGTAAACTCAACAGAAGGATCAAGCGCTTCCGATTGTAAAATTTTATTCCCGAATCCACACCTTCTTGGCAGATATTCTGATGGATTTGATATGCCATGGTGCAACTGGGAAGGCGAAATTCTTCTTTAAACTTGAGTTTTGGAATTGCTGTCTTTTTTTCCTTCATGATTGGTGTAGCAGGCCCTGTACTGGGCATGAATCAAGTTTATTGAAGAGGACCTTTATCGAGGAGACATTGCATAGTATTTTCTGGACTATCATATCCAGGAATTAGATATTTAGAATTGAAGATGAGAAAATAAATTCATTCGGCATACAATACCTCATTAGCTAATACCTAGGTCTATTGTTAAGCTCATTTTGATCTTTACTCTTTATCCTTTGTGGTAGATATTTTTAGAGCGGCAATGAATAGTTTGCTGAAGCTGAAAAATAATAATGTTGAGCAAAAAGCTTATCTTCCACCCACATCTTTAGAGCACATATTTATTATATTCCATAACATTCATTCCTAGCATCTATTATACATTTTAAACAGATTAAGATCTAACATTGACTATACTAATTTTAAATTTTTGGTTGCAACCTTTTCATCATTGATTGATACAAGTTTTATTATATAAATATTCAACATCACTCATACGCATGGATGAATTATTAAGGTCCCTGTAGGTCAAAAGAAGCATTCTTTTAAATTTCAGTAGGGCCGAAATTTTCACTTCTTATTAATGGTCTATTGAATACTTCGTTTAAATATTCGCGAATTGTCTTCATGTAAAGTTGGGGACCCAAAAGATAAATATCCACATTTTGAGGAAGGTCTACTAAATCCGCCAAGCACACTCTTCTGTTAAAAACTTTATCGATAGATTCATTGACATCTTCTTCTTTTTTGGTAAAATATTCGATTAAATTGAATTTTTCGGGATGTTTATTTTTCTGCACCTGTAGCCAAGTTTTAAAAGGACGGGCATTCGAAGAATTATTAGAATAAAGAAAATGAACCGTTCTTCCTTCTTTCAAAGCCTCCTCTATAATCGAAATTAAAGGAGTGATACCGATACCGCCTGCTAAGATTAGAAGAGGATGTTCTTCGTTAGATTTATCGTATACAAAATCGCCCGAGGGTGGTGCAACTCCTACTATATCACCAACTTTGAGGTACGAATGTATGAAACCTGAAACTAAACCCTTTTCAAGTAGTTTCACTGAAATTCTATACGCATTATCCTTTGGGTACTGCGATAAGGAATACTCGCGACTAATCAAATCTTCATTTCCTGGTATTTTCCATCTAATGCATATATATTGACCTCTCAACGGCTGCATTATAGGAAGTCCATCCTTAGGTTTTAAATAAACAGATTTAACGTTCGAAGATTCTTCCAGGATCTCAGAGACTACAAATTCTCTAAAGCCTTGCCATTCATTTTTCTTATACAACTCACTCTCTGCGTTAATTAACAAATATGCTAAGTTTCCGTATGCAACTTCCCAAGCTTCCATGAATTCTTCGGTCGCTAAATCAGCCAAGAGTTCTTTCATGGTTGCAAGAAGGTTTGATCCCACAATTGGGTAGTGCTCTGCTCGAACTTGTAGGCCAACATGCTTGACAACTATTTGGTGAACAAACTCATGAAGAGGAGATAAATCATCTATATTTTCAGCATATTTTAATAGAGCGAATGCCAAAATCTTGGGTTGCTTCATCAGCTTCTGATCTGAGATATTAAAGAAAGGACGAACACTTGGTTCACATGCAAGCATACGTTGATAGAAAGATTTTGTCAATATGACTCCAGAACCTTTTAAGACAGGAACAGATGCCTTTATGATTTCTTTTTGGGCAGGAGTTAGTTCCTTAAGCTTATATATATCCATTAGAACGTGATTTTTAGCTTTTGATGTGAAAATGCACTTTCTAGTCGGCTTATCTTGTACATAAAAGAGAGCAGAACTTTAGTCCACTATATATTTAGTGATGAAAGAAAAACACCTGATGAGAGAGTACATTGGTGAACTACTATACGTAGTGCTAACAGCAGACACAAAATTGTCCGCTGATTTCCCATTCGTTAGAACCTTAAAATTCGAGACTACAAAATTTTGTGCAGTAACACTATGCAAGTATTTATAATTAATGATCGGCGCTTTGAAGTTTGTGGGTTCATAATTTGAATCATGCAGCTTAATTTGTAAAATCCGGCGCGAAAGAAGATTTCTAGCTACATGCGGTTAGCGTATATATGTAAAACGATCTATTTGCTGAAGACAACAAGTGAGTGACCAATCCTGAGCTAAACAAATGTAATTTACCTATTAAAGGTTTCCTCTATATTTTAAAGTACTATACCTTTCACGGGACTAAAAGGTACTGAGGCTTAGTTAAATACTGAGTCAACATTCGATCGTGCATTACCATAAAATTATTATCGATTAAAATCTATATTGAGTCTAAGCATTTAGGATGCGTTGTTCGAAATTAGCAGAAAACGATCTTTTATCTGAAATCTGTTGAATGCAATATGTAGTAAGAAATAATTTTTGTGCATGAATCAGGTATCAGTTTAAAACGGAAAATTATTTGCGATTCGGCAAAAATAGGAAGAAAAATTTCGTTCCGATTCTTTTTCTATAGAATACAGATAAATGCGGCTATAACATATATTGCATATAAAAGTTAAAATATGGTTGCTGCAGTACTTTTATTCTAGAGAAAGGCATCTCTGGCTGAATTGATTTGTTTTAAGTTTAAATTACAAAATTTGAACCCATGTCAACTAAGTTTTTGTCAGCATTTTGTAAAATTGAAATACCATGACTTGGTTTTTTCTTCTTGATTGATGATATTTTTGTTTATTTTTTATATATAAATTATGTAACCTGCTCTATGCAACCTTTGTATTGGGCAGTAAGGAATGTAGCTTCTATCTTATTAACCTGCATTTTAATAAAACGGTTCTGCCTTCTTACATAATTTCTTTCGATTGAACCTTATCGAAGAAAAATTTAGAGACCTTCAGTGATCAAAAATTTTGATAGATTAGCTAATCTTGTACAGGAGATCCATAAAAAAGAATACTTCTTGTATAGCTTTGAAGTCAGTTTTTTTTAAACTTTGCTTCTCTATTAGGTGATTTCAAGATCCCAAACTGGAGGTAATTAAATGAGGATAAGCCATGCTATGCACATTAGTAAACTAATGAGTTGAAACCATATATGTGCGCAAAATATAAAAATAAAGTGGATTTAGAAGACCAAACCTATTCTTTTGGTGTAGTAACGGGTGGGCTGGATATAAATTATAAAAAAAATTGCTGTATCATATTTTTATGCAGCTAAGAATTATATTTCAACTGCATCTTAACCGAAAACTGATGAGCATTTATTATTTAAGAACCTTAATAGGTATTCCATATATTCAATTTTTATTCCTTAATGATATTAGTAGGCCCTTATGCGTGTTTACGAGACATTATTCGTTACCTTCCAATAATATTGGAAATCTAATTTTATAAATTGGCATTGTTGCTGCAAATATATTTAGGATCAAGCTTTGGATAGCTGAGAAGCCTCTATTATATGTAAATACACCTCAATTGCCTTATAAAAGGGAGGATCGATGACCTACAAAAATCCAAGATAAATGAGCCCAAGTCTATCCATGAAGCTCCAGCCAAGGTTGCAAATTACATTAAATTAAATTCCTACTTCTTCCGAGGCATATTAATTCAAGGACTGAAGTATTTGAAGTTTGCAAGGAAATATCAATATCTTCCAAAACTGGGCTTTTATACCTGAATGAGAATTTCTTTTAGCCATTTATAATGTTGGACAGATAATTAATCAGATGTAGGTTGTCTAAAGTATGTCTCAATTCTACTTCACCAAGTGTACAGTTTACCCTTACTGAGCTGTTGGTATCCTCGGGGCAAATATGCAGAAGCTTTTAACGCTTTAGATGATATGCTGGAGATTTGAGGGCTCTCATCTGCTTTGAGAATGGCTTTTTCTTTTTGCGATAGATACTTGATACTAATGACTTGTTTTATACCCCAACAAAAGTCAAGCTTGGGTCTATTGGTTGAAAAATTATGCTGGATACAGGTAATATCATCAATATTCATCAATATTCACTGCAACTACCTATTATTGGGTCAGAGAAACTGAATTTCCACGTCAGCACAACTGCAAGATGTTTCCTAAGTATGAAGATTTTAAAGGTGTTCATTTATATAAAACTTTTCAGAATAACCTATTGTAAAGTAATAAGATATTTCAACATATTATTAAATGAAACTTTTAGAGATATCGAAGTATTCAAACGTCGATATTTCATGTAATGGCACTTCGATATCAGTACTCATAACAGTCATTTTGGTTAACACGTAGTTGTTTCAACTTTTTGACATTAGATAAAAAGAAGCTATATTAAATATAAAAAGTTTATAACATTATGGTTAAGAGGTATACCAACAGGGAGTACATATTCGAAATTGTCCTTAATCTTGAAAATTAACTATATTTTGTTGACATTGTATTTTTTAAGTCCATTTTATTAATAGTTTACAATTAATAGATGAATGGTATCAACATGAACCTTTATTCTAATTCTATTCTATATTCTCTCCAATTTCCTAGATGGGGTGGTCCTTTGCATATGGATATAATACCGTTTTCTAAATCATATATTGCAGATGCGACTGTCATTATGGAAGCATGCGTAGGTGGCTCAGACTCGCTGTTTGGAGCTTCACTTAGGGAATTAGGGAAGCTTAATGTATCGCTTAAACAATATTTCATATCATCGATCAGTACACCTTTGATCTCTGAAGAGGACCTGAATTTATCGCATATCTTGGTGAGTAATCTTCTATGCCTGAAAAATGTTGATCCTCCAGGAGGAAGGCAAGCAAACAGCTTACTTTGTGATTGATTAGGGGAGATAAAATGATTCGAGTGAACTAAGACTGCCTGGCCATTTGAATAAGGCAAGACTTCTTTTCCAGCTTCCACATACATGGGATGAATTGGATAAACAGTATATGGAGTTACTTCAAAATCAATTGCTTCGCCTTCATGAGTTGCAATCATGACATTTGCACTCACATGCCTACGGCATTGAGTTAAATACTTGATCCCGTTTGCGAAAATTTTGCACAGCAAGAATTTTTTTCTTGAAAGACTTATTGGAATATAGCTGCAATTCGGTCCTTGAAATTTGTCAAAATCGAATATATCTGTAGTTGAAGTTAGAGAGTTAGCACACAATCCTAGACCTTTGGAGTTCATGCCAGACCTTCCAAGCTGGCCAACTTCCCCAAGTGTGAAAATCGTCTTAGGCAAATTCTCTTCTGGAGCTGTGTGTGATTCAATTAAAACACATAGATCGTTGTCGTGCACAAACAGATGAAGGTCCCAATTCTGACAGATTTTCACCCCATTTTTGTCAATAACACAAGCAGATGTACACTCATCGATATTAGTTTTAACCTTTGCAAATTTAGACAAATCATACCTAGCATTTAGTAGAAAAATATATTCAATTGCAATACCGCTTCCTTCTGAAATACCCCTAAGCTCATCAATTAATAGCTGATCATACTTTTCAATAGCTGGAATATACAGATTTCTTATAATCTTGAGGCAAAATTCCCAGGGCGGAAGCGATCTTGAATCGTTCAAATAGTAGTCAACTAATATCTTAATTTTTGCAGCTAGGTGTTCACCCTGTTGGAAACCTCTCTCATAGGAGTTACCATTCACAACCAAATGCTCGTAAAATGTACGAGTCATTGTTCCCATAAGTTACAACAGTTTCTAGTGAATTAGACTTTGGATGGTACATGAAACTTATTAAATATACTTTCATATAATGATGTGCAAGCATTTAATCGGAGGACTTCTTAATTTGTACAAATCCCTAAGGCAAGCTTTCTTATCGCTTCTACCTCGAGTGTAATTTCCGCATCAAGAGGAAAGTTGTGCATATTATTTGATCAATCGGCATCTATCCTAAAGTAGCAAGTGGATCTGGGTTTTGCAGGTTATCTTGTTCGTTTTTTATCTGATATTGAAAAAAAAAAAAACTTTACTTTATGTTTTCTTTGATAACCATTGAGAGACAGCTTTTTTTCCCCTCCTATCTACTTATACTCATCATGGCATAAGGATATTTAACTTTAATTAACGAATCGCTTTTTTTTTTTTTGAAAGATGTATTGAAAAAATGAAAAACGAAAAGAGTAATATTTGTATTGAAAGAGAAGAGGCTCCAAGTCTGATAATGGAAGTAAAACAGAGCAAGCCGAATAATATCTTGCAATCTTTCTTTGAAAGTTATTCAAAGAAGGGGAACCCTAGATCGGTCGATGAAGCATTTTTGCTTTTGGAACAAGAGGTTGATGAGGATTTAGTACGTAATATAGACCTCAAGAAGCTCAAATTAAAAATAGATATTAGAATATTGCCCTTGGCAACCCTTTCAATGTTTTTATTCTCACTAGATAAGGCTGTTCTTTCATATGGTACTTTAATGGGGTTTTTAGAAGATAAAAATCTAGATAGTGATCAGTATTCATGGGTTAGTAGTATTTTTAGTTTTGGATATCTTGCAGCAAATATTCCAATAGCTTTACTAATCCAAAAAGTACCTCTTTCTAAATTCATATCTATGTGTATGATAATTTGGAGTTGTATTCTATTTGGTACAATAGCGCACGGAGCGAAATATCATACCTTGATGGCAATCAGATGCTTAATGGGGGTGTTTGAGGCTTCCTTGACGCCATCTTTGGCCATAATGTTTTCTTCATATTATACAAGGAGAGAGCAAGCTAGCCGTATGTGTATCTGGTATCTCGGGAATCCATTAAATCATATTTTTGGTAGTTTGATTGCTTACGGATTCTCTGGTCACAAATATTCGATTGCCCCATGGGCTGCAATGTACATTTGTGTTTGCTGCGCATCAATTTTTTGTGCTATCTGCTTCTTTTTTTTAATTCCAGATACACCTGCTAAAGCGAGCTTCCTATCAAAGGAAGAAAGGGTTGCTGTTGTTGAGAGGTTGAGAGAATCTCTGCAGGGCTTTGGTAACAAGGAGTTCAAACCTGTACAAGCTTTGGAATTATTATTAGACATTAGAACTTATATCTACTTTGTATTGCAATATTTTTCTAATGTTGGATGGTCAGCCACAAGTTCATTTGGAAACTTGTTTGTTCATTCGTTGGGGTTTTCTTCTCGTAAATCTTTGTTACTAAATATTGCAACAGGTGGTATATTGGGGATTTCTCTATTGATTTTTGGATTTTTCAGTGAAATCATGAATGACAGAACTCTCTGGGGAATTGTGTCATGTCTTTTTGGAGTCATTGGGGGTGCAATAATGGTAGGTGTGGGTGAATCTTCTGTTGCAGCTTCAATTACCGGATACTATCTTACTTATGCTTCTATTCCCTTGTATATTTTTGTGTTCATACTAGTTGCAGGAAATACACCTGGTCATACAAAAAAGGTTCTTTCAAATTGCGTTTGTTTACTTGGAGCAACCAGTGGTTCTATAAGTGGTCCCCAGTTGGTGAAGAATGATCCTAAATATCATAAACTCAAAGTATGGAATTTGGTAAGCTTCTCTGTCTGCTTTATTATGCTTGTTATATATAGATTCTTGAATATCATCGAAAATAAGAGACGTGATAAAGAAGAGTTTAACTTAGAGGAGAAACCTCATAACATTGAATTCATGGATTTAACAGCAAAACAGAATCAATACTTCAGATATGTTTTATAATATATCAGTTATATTTTATAATAAATCATTTATGTTTTTTGTCTTCCAGAATATAAATGGATTTTCAAATGTATCACATAGCAAAATTAAACTGCTTTCCAATGCTTCCAGTTGCAACATTGAGTCGTAACAATGCAGGCCAGCATATGCTTAGGCATTTAGCATTCGTCTCTAACCACTCCTTATATGTTCTCGTAATATAGAGGATTAGACTTCTTGAAGCTCCACTTGAGTAACTAGATACGAGAATTAGAAACAAAGCAAAATCTTTTATATAGATAAAGTGAGATCCAGTGAAGCTATACCAGAAACCTGCTACGTCTGAAATTTTCAAACTTGTTAAAAAGCTGACAATGTCAGATAGCAAACTCACACTTTTTTCTAAATGTATTTCGACAAAAGATTTTGGCCCTATCTCTCTAAACCGTGCTCTCATAATTAAAATTTTTAGGACATAATATGCCATCCTTAAACTACCCACGCCTAAGGGTTTACTACCAGTATGAGAAGACGGAAACCTTAAAAATTCTTCGAGGTGCTCATCCCATTCAGTTATTACGGCTTCATATTCTTCACATATTCTACAATTTAAAGTCTTAGAATCATTATCGTTTTTGGGAGCAAATAAATCTTTTTTTAAAAGGTTCAAAATATTTGTTAGTCTAATGAACTTTTCAAAAAATATGCTCAGCTTAACGTCCAGATCTTTCTCTTCTATTTCATACGTCATGTTAGAGTTCGCCTCAGTTATAGGATTAGGAAATCCTAAACAACAGCTCAACCATGAAACTTCCAAAAAATTTACCCACCATATTTTAGTTCTAATAGTACGCTCAGCATCGGTGAGATGCCACTTTGAAGAATCTAAGTTGAGTCCCAAAGCATAACATAGGTTGTTCATCGTATTTGCCAACATAGTTTGAAGCATTATAGTATTCGAAATAAACTTTTTAGACCCCAATAGCTCAAGGTATAGTATATATATGCGAATAATATCCAATGATGGAGCCGTTAAGCTAGAATTCAAATAAGCTAAAATGAAGCTATTGACCTCTTCAGAGGTAGGCATTTTATTCTTTTCGGTAAATTCTAAGTCGATCCAATGTAAGTAAGTATCAAAAGATTCCCATTGCTTGATAAATTCGAATAGAATTAGACATAAAATACAATTTTCTTCGTTAATGATTCTGTCTAAACTAAGCAGCATATCAAAGATAGGTAAAGAATGAAGAGCGAATTTCAGAAATAAAGATAGAATGTTCTTCTTATATTTTACTAGAAGGTATGCATAATTCCAAATTTTTTGTTCATCAACCTGTTGCACGAGCAGACCTTTTTTTAAGTCCTTGGTGTTCTCAATAGGAACTCCTGAAAAGATCAATGGCTCTGTTAGTTGCTCACCGATTTTTTTGAAGGTTTTATTCTGAAATTGGCAATTACTTTCAGAATTAAAAGCTTGAAATACAAATCTTAAATATGGATCATATTGAGCGAAACCGTTGCAGAACTGATATGAAATACGTTTGTCATCGAGAATTTGAATTCTTTGACCCAAAACAGACTTCTCAGAGGAGATAGAGGAACCTTGGTTAAAAAACAGGTTAAGAAAATCGTCAAATTCATCTTCAAAAAAAAAATCTTGACATTCTCGGGTACATTCTTCAACTGATATATTATTACTAAAAGCTGTGGGGTTCTCATTTCCTTGGATTTTATCTTTTAATTCTACTTCTCTTTGAATGTGATCAGAAGATGCTGCATGTTCCAAATAATATATGCTGCCTTTTCCAAATTGACATTGCAACAGCCTATTTAAACAATTTGTACAAGGAGGTTCTCCGGTTATTCTGCATTTTATTTTTTTTTTACGGCATTGTATACAAGGTTGATTTTCTTTCTTTCCGTTAATTGCTCTTGAGGTAGTATCTAGTTTAATAATAGATGTATTCCTCGCCCGTGGATGGTTATAAACTCTGCCGTTACTCATATAGAAGAGTGTCCATGTATTTGTGCACTTAATTTGATTACTTTACTCTGTCGAGTCTAATCTTCTATCTAGTCGTGCAGGATCATACATCTAATATCAGTGGTACATACTGTACATAAAAACTGGCTGTAAATTCCAAATGTATGGGAAGTAGATAAGAACTAACCTCAGTAACATTAATGTTCATATCCTCAGCAATCAAGAATGAATCAGTATGATAGGATAAAATAGGCTGATCGAATGCAACTTAACAGTTGCGAAACAACTATTGCGAAATTCATAATATTTTTTTAAAGGTCTTTCTTAAACGTAATATGTTGAATTTTTAGTTCCTTATTAAAAATAGGTGATTGATTTATTTTATCTCTCTCCATATGAAATTTTTATTGGTTCTAGCCTTAAGGGGGAACATTTTTTACTAAATCTAATTAAGGTTGGAGCATTGCTTCATGTCAGCTATGATTCCCATGCAATAAAACACGCCTTAAGCGCGGACTTCATGAGAGGATCTTCTTTTAAAGCAGTATTCAACTTAGAACTAAAATTGGAGGAGAATTTTGATCTGTGGCTATTTTTATATGGTTATTTACAAGATTTAGTGGATATAAATTGATTTTATTTTTTTGAAATGCTTTAAAGCTTTAAGCCCAAGAGGTTCACCTACGTTTTGGATATGGCAGTTAAGATTGAGAACATAAAGCTCATCCTTGATTAGTTTTTTATACTTTCTTTATCAGAAAATACAGCAAATCGGGATGATTTGCTTCTGGTTCTGCTATCGACTGTATCAAAATTCAAAATTTTAATAAGTCGTCATTTTATCATATATGGAGGAAAGCTATCAAGTAAAATTATTTTCCAAGCTATAAAATAGCGAGTTCACTTCGGATACACTGAATTATGTCATACATTATCTCTCTTATAAAATTCTTCAGCAACTAAATATGCTAAAAATTCTAGTTAGATTTTTTTAGTAAATAGAATTCAGATTTCAGGAACCTTTTTCCCGCTGTGTTCACATATGAGGCACTTTGGAAGGTAAATTAAGGTAAAAAGTTATAAACAATGCTTGCTTGTTAACTCTAACTTTGGATGCATGGCTTTATAATTACATGTCACATGATTTCTTTTGATTCCCATCTATGCATCTATGTCTTGATTGGTCCTTTACGAAATAAAATAATTAAGGTAAAAATCGATAAGGGCTCTAATTGTTTGAATGTCGTAAGTCTGAAATTTTGATATTGATAGAATGGCATATTGGGCTAAATTTATAATTGAAGATACAGAATACCCAGACACAACTTCTGTGGACCAAGAAAATGAAACAACATATTCAACTAATATGGGTGAATTTGACGGCGGCTTGAATTTCCAAGGCCTGACTGCATTGTATGTAAATTTAAATCTAATGCATCTTCCAGAAGTTTATTCATAGGGAATGGTGCGTATACTGCCCGTGTTCGGATACATCTATATAATTCAATTTGTACGATAACTAAAAATAACACGTTGCATCCTATTGTTCTTAAATTTTGGTTTTGCCACAACTAATTATAGTAAAGTATATTTTATGTCGCAATTGCCCATGCTGGTGTTATAATTACCAGAGGATGCAAAACACATACTATAAAGATGGGTTTAGACCGGAGTGTTCCAATACCCACAAATGGAGAACTGCTGAAAATTCGCTTAATTTTATGCTACCGAAATTGGACGGCGAAAAATACGTCTTAGATGTAGGTTGCGGGCCAGGAACAATTACAATCGATCTAGCAAAAACACACCCGAATTTAAAAATCGTAGGCATTGATACCGTTCCTGAGTTGATAAAGGAGGCTTCGGAAAATGCTAAGAGTCAGAATGTCCATAATGTTTCTTTTCAGATTGCAAATGGAGCTAGTTTACCTTTTGATGACAACTCTTTTGACATTGCATATTCACACCAGGTATTACTACATGTCTCTGCGCCTTCTAATATCCTAAGTGAGATGAGAAGGGTAGTCAAAGAAGGTGGGCAAATATGCTGCAAAGATGCAGACATGGATTCCTTAATCGTGTATCCTACAGCTTATGAAAGTAAAATTCGTGAATGCTTTACTGAGAAAATGATAGGACCTGATACATCAATTACATGTGGACGCAGGTTAAAAGAGATAGCTATGGACTGCGGATTCGGGCTGAATGAGGTTGTTCTCTCTTCATCTTCCTTGTGCGTTTCGACAGCAGAAGAAAGGAAATGGTTTGCTGATCTATATCATAAGAGAATAATTAAAACAATGGAAAATAGTACATCTTCAGAGATAAAAGAAATGTTGGACGCTTGGCACAACTGGGTTGATAACGAAGCATCGGTGCTTATACTTACTCATTTTGAAATTATATGTACGAAACCATGAGTTTTCTGTGTATTTTAACTGCGTCTTAACATAGCTAAGCTGATACGAGCCAAAAAAAGACGTGAATTGAAATTTAAGATTAAATGATATTATATCCTCCTAATTTCCCCTTATAATTACTGTGTTGTACATGTTATAAATATTTTTAAGTATATTTTTAAGATCTTTGCAGCACTAAATAAATTGCTTATATATGCAACATGCAAAACTTTTTCTTTATACAATAATTTGCCCCAATGGTTTTGAATACACTTTATTATTATATCTATTATTTATTGATATATATATATATATATCATTATCATTATCTTCTCGTTGGATGGTAAATCGGTTAGTGATTTGCTATCTTGGCGTGCCTTTCGAAATAAGAGTGAATCGCATGCTGCTGCCTGAAATCGCGCGCATACAGAAGTTTTCCTAAAAATCGCAATGGAGCTCAAATATGTTACCTTAAATTAGAGAGTTATCTTGATAAATATTTTGTTCCCGTGGAAAGAGGAGCAGAAGTCAGGATAGTCTCATAAAGAAAATGAAGTATAGAACTGGACGAGAATTTATTAATGGACCTAGAAAATTCAAAGTATTATGTACTTTTACATGAAAGTTCGAAACATGGATATGGAAACTTTCTCAACCAGAATTCTGCCACAGACCTGTCAATCTATTTTTAGGTAATTTGATTTGCCTGTTGCATATACTTGATGCATTCATATCTATAGGTTTCTGATTGATGTGGTATATTTCAAGCAATTAGTATTGATAGCTCGTTTGATGGCTTGAAAATCACCACCAATGATTTTAATATTTGAAATGCTATTTTCCTTGGTGCCTCATCTCGCAGAAATTACTCTTTTACTAAAATAGAGATTTTATTAAATTTTAACTGAACAACTTAAGTTCGAGAAGATGAATAAAAAATAATAAATTGATATTGTGAATTCCAAACTCCCTGTTCACTAAGGTTTGTTACAGACAATACTTCAGATCAAGTTGATCTGATCTTCACACTAACCTGTACCCAGGAAGTGCTATAGGGTGCAATAGTATGTACATTGGATTTGTGAAGTGGTCACCTGAGCTGTAATATAATTACAATTGTACTAGCTTTTGTGAGTTATCGGTTTTCAAAGATTGTGAAGTCTAAGATGTAGTAGAAGGATGTTATGTTGTATTGATACTACCTTCCTCACTGATGTTTACTATCCCAGGGTTAAGAGCTGAGGAAAAACATGTATCCTCATTATTGGAAGTTACCCTCATGATCTCGGTTGATGGTATTACCCTGTAGTTGTCGGTTTTGCTTAATCCAAGATATTGCTCATGACGTTATAATTCTGGCATCTTCATTAGAACTTGCATCAGCAGATATGTATACAAGGAGCTTGAAAGAAGTAGAGACCGCCAGAAGTGAAGTAATAACTGCAGAGCATTGATTGGTTCCATCAGCAAATTCAACATGGTAAACATCATTAATATATCTTCTTTTTGGTTAGTACAAAAGAGTAAAACCTCTGCTCTACCTTCCATCCTATTGAATCAAAACATCCTAGTACAGTATATATTTGCTTTAACTTTATAGAAAGCTGTGATTTGCCCATCAGAATAACCACGGTAGAAAGAGCCTGAATTATTGAGCAAAACTACCTATAGTGCTACCGGAAGCATCTGCATAACATTTAAATTTAAAGCTATTCTACGGCAACGCCATTATCATCACTAGTTCATACTTATAATTAATAGATTGAGGAGCATGGAATTAACATGAAATTAAAAATATAACAATTTATCGGGCATTGTTTCAACTCCATAAAAATCAGAAATTTTCATTTATGCGACATCATCTTGCTATAAATTAATATCAACAATATCAGAGGCTTCCGTATAGCATCTTTCATCCATTTAAGCATCTTTAATAAGACTCATCTCACATCTCCTCCCTTTAGAAGAATTTAGCATCAAACCAGCTCAATCATCAAAATAGGAGCACACCAATCGATGCTAGGTAGTGGTACAATTTTTTGATATTTCGATGCAAGCCCTTGCCATTTAAGTAGTTTCTTTATTTGCTTTCATCATTTGAAGAGAAAGCATATCTAATTTCGGTTTTAAATTCTTATAATAGCTGATTAGATGCCACCTATCGATTCATTTTAAAGACCTTGGCGAGTGCAAGTAATTTTTATAAAAAAGTGAGCGCTTCTTGGGAGCATATTTTAGTAAAGTACATGAATATAACACATTCTATACATAGAATACCAAATATAAACTTGTACATTCCAAATTTCCGATATTTAAAATATCACATGTGATAACGGACGCTTCTTTTAATGTACGAAGAAAGTCACAACCTAAATTTATTCATGAATAGCAGGATCAAATACAGTCTTATTTTTTGTATAGGACTTTTCACAATCTTTGAAAATTATTTCGTTTATAGGCAATAATTCACTGAAATCTGTATCTAATAGCGTTGTTCTAACAACGGCAGTTTGTCCCTTATAAGCCATAGGTAAAGTGAGAATAGTACATCCACATTCTCCACAAAACTTTTTCAATTTAGGATGTCCGCTCTCAGTATTGGTGATATTATATTCCTTAATCTTTGAATTATTATCTATCACTTGAACATCTTCAATATTATAAAGGGAAAAAATTTGACCTAGATTGCCCGATCCTTTCCTACAATCTAAACAATAACATAAAACAGTTTGGGACGGTTTGCTAAAAGTGTTGAAAATTACGCTTTTGCATATACAAGAGCCTGTTGATATGGGTTCTACCATATTAATACTATGTAGATGAATCCTTATGGGCCCTGTCAAATCGTTATATAGCTATCTCCCCACTTATTTTTTTATTACGTAATCATATGAAAAAAACTTCTTATCTCCAGACGGTATGGCTGAGGAGGAATAAGAGGATATGATAACTGGCTACGAGGCTCGAATTAACATGCGAATGGAACAGATTTATAAGTTTATGGGTGGTATAACACACATTATATCTTGGTATTCATGATCAGTCCCTACCTATTTAGAATTTCGCGTGGCTATCGGTAACGTTGTCGCAAGGATTGCTGCAGGAATCAAGCAAAACTTAGTTTTCTTTAGATAGACGAATTATAGATATATGATATCATGATGCTTGATCGAAACATTGCGATATCAAAGGATAAGCTCAAGAGAGGACTGAAAATGAAAAAAATCCGATTATGGGATATACAGTACCATGATGATTTGTCTGCGGCAACATGGATACCGGCGACTGCATTGGATTGATGATTGACTCGAGTATGCGTATTTATAGTATATGCAGGATACACGCTTTTCTGCATAAGATAAATAAACTTGCTTAACCCCCCCACTGCCTTGAAATGCAGACAGCTGTGATTGTATTGCCGCCTATGAAAACCTCTAAACCTTAAGTTCTTAGTTATTAGAACATTTAATGATTCGATCTCATATGGTGATACATTGAAAAATTCTCACTTATGTTTTTGCTTCAATTGATCTTATTTTTCACACATTGGGACCAAGAAAAATTTTTTGATGCCAAATTTCTAATATATATTCAAGGTTTTGTGAAGTAGAATGAGGAATTTGTCCTAAAATTCTTAAAAATCTTTTTATTGTGCATTTGACAATATCCTCAGTACCTTATCGAAATATTTTCTTTGAAGATACAAGTCTCGCATTTTTCCTCTAAACAATAAAACATCATGTCTAAATGCTATGGTTATTAGATTTTCCTGTTAGGTTTATTAATGAAATACCGTTTGATAATAGCAAGTGGATTTTCTCCTAGCTAAGCACAAAATTTACGTATTATGCTCTTCTGAGTTCAATTAATCTCGCTACTTAATTGTGACATTAATTCTAAATGTGACTCGTAACTTGAAACCTCTCTGCAGTGTGTTTTGTATGGCTATAATTTGACATAACAAAGACTTAAACGGAAAGAGATTACTAACTTCAAAGCACATTTCACATTTATATTACATTGAAATATATTACATGTGCCCTGTTCACATTCTTGTTAAATCTTGAACTTAAAAATGTTCTATTCAGCCATACGAAAATATAGATTTATTAACTACCCGATTCTCAAAGTATACTCAATAAGTATATATGAAGTATAAATCCTTGTCACCTTTTATCGGATTAGGTTTTATAATTTTACCAGAATTTGCAGCTTCTATAATAATCCTCTTTCTTCTCCTATTCTCCCATCTATAATATATAAGCAAACCTATCAACGCAATACATGCAAACATTTGTGTCCCGAGGCAAACACACAAACCTTTAACATATCTTGGCAGATCTCCTGAATTGAACATTTGACCATAAACTACTCCTGCAGTATTACCTATCAGTTGTTGTAACCCAACCATTGTTGCGCGACGGAAGAAATTTGCACAGTTACCGCTTAACCAAACAGCATTCATAGCCGGACCCATATATAAAGGTATAGCTATAACAAAAATACCGAAAAACCGTACACCCATATTTGTTGATCCAACCACTATAGCTAGTCCAATGGAAATTACAATACATCCACCTACAAGGAATGGCCACCTTATAAAATATTTATCGCTAATTCTAGCCATTATAACATACGAAGCAGCAGTTAAAAAATAAATTGGTACCATCATCAACTGTGCTTTCTGATTCTCAAATCCTAGACCATTAACTATAATGGGCATAAATGTTCCCAAACCGTAAGAAGTAAGGTTAAGGCAAAACAGGATAGCACCAGTGAACATAGTTCTAAAATCTTTCAAAGAATCCACAATACCCTTCCAGGTGATTTTTTCATTCTCTAAATTTGTCACCATTGATTTAGATCTCCTAACCATATATTCCTTTTCTTCCTTTGTAAAACATCTGGCATTTTCAAACTTTTTAGGAAGGAAAATAAGATAAAATGGAAGAAAAAATAGTGATATAGAACCCTCAATTACGTACATCCATTTCCAACCTCTCCAGCCTCGCTCACCATCCATTCTAGTACATCCAAAAGAGATTAGCCCCCCAAATGCAGAGGCTAAAGCTGATCCACCAAGAAAATAAGAGAACCGCTTAGCAAGCTGTGATCTTCTAAACATGATTGTCAATGATAAATTAACAGCCGGATATAAGCCAGATTCGAACAATCCCAATAAAATTCTGCATGCTATTAAATCATAGTAATTCTTGCACTGTGAAGTGCATATCGAGACGATGCTCCAGCCTAAAAGGCAAAAACTTAAAACTATCTTGGGACCGAAAACACCTAATAAATTAGCATAAACAGGCTCGAATGCAACGTACGTTGCATACATTACCGATACGCAGTTACCATATTGATTTCCAACTAAATTTAAATCTTCAGTTAGTCCTGCTAGTTTTGCATTGCCAATATTAGATTTATCTAGAGCGGCCAAAAAGTAAGCAAAAGCGAGAATTGAAACTAGATACAAATCCATTTTGAACAAAACCCTTTTTTCTAACTCTGGTTCATCGATTGCTTCATAGTTCAGAAAAACCTGCACTTTACTATTGGATTCAGTTTCAGAAATAATCTCAATCAATGTAGGATAGTTTTTCTTATCCTCTATCTTAAGCTCTTCTTCTTCAGTTCCGGACATGCTTTTCTTTTCTGTTCAAGAGGTCTAGAAATTAATCATCATTTATAATACCTCTAATATATAATAGTGTACTATGTGTTCTTGAAATTTACATTTAAGGTAGATAATGTATCTAAATGAAGATGATAGGACTTTTCAACTGATAAGGTTCTAGCGCAAAAATGCTTTATCTATGATTAATCTTTCTCTTTCGCATATCATTAATGCAGAAAATGTTCTAATTAGGAATTCATTGCGCCCATCTATGTTCTATTGTTAAGATATACGTTGCAAGTTATACAGCCATTCTTTGATATTGCTAAAAGAGCAAAACTAGAATTCAAAATGAATTACGGAGTTGCATTAATTTTTATCTGTGAATATAGTCAGCCGCGTATAATATATTAAACGAATTAGTATTAAAATTAAAGCGAAGAGCTTCCCTCTCTTGCCATATTACAAAGCATTAACTCTTACTTTCCTTTGATTTTTTGTACGAAGATTAGCTTATTTAAAAAATATTCAATTACCTTCAGTGTTAAGGTTACTGAGGATGGAGTGCTTTAAATTCAACTTACAGCTACGGCTACGGGAAGGTTAGCTGTCCGTCCGAATTTCTTTTTAAATATTCTATGACTTACTTAATTTAAATATGTCTCCTAACGGGGAAATGAAAAGCATATTTTTCTCTATCTTTTATATTTATTTAACAAAGCTATTCTTCTCTAATAATTCTAATATTTCTTCTTTAAATTCGGAGCAGTATAATTCTACTTCCTCTCGGGTGCGTAATATACCGTGTAGGCATGAAAAAACTATGTTCATTCCATTCACATTTGTAGATATCACATTAAATACAATTGACCCTCCATTGACTCCAATGCTTTGGTTAAACACGATGTCATCTAAGTTATATACTGCATCCGTTTTCTCATTCATGAATACACCCAAATTCGAAAGTCTAGTGTTAACGCCATCAGATAATTCAAAATTTTTAAGTAGCTTCTCTTTCATCTTTTCAGGAGTATTCAGATCATACAGACTTATGAAATCGCTATAGAATTTCATTAGAACTCTCAGATCAGTAGAATTTTTTTTGATTATTGAGCAAGAGTTTTGACATAACGACCAGAATAACTCTTCATCTGTGATACATTTTTCTAGCTTCGTTATTTCTAAGTTATTGATATTAGGATTTACAAAGATCCCAAGTTCGCATTTTTGTTTATCATCTTCCGAAAGAAAACGCCTCAAGTTGATTGGAATCATCGAATTTACGTAAAACTCTTCGTCATTTGGATTTCTAATAGCACCAAATTTCACAAGTAATCTAAGCAGAAAAATTTCAAGAAAACTAGTAATAGTTACCTTCTTGCTACGGCATAATTCTAAAATGTTTTTTGTTTGAACTGAAGTAAAATTCATCAATTTGTAATAAGTTTCAAACTCTCGGGAAGCTACAATACCTTTCCATTTTTTCAAGCTTTTACCTTCATTATTGCTAGGTATTGTTGCATAATTGTGATCATTAATCCACTGAGATAAAGAATTGGGTAGAACACTCTTCAAGTACCTTTTGAAAACAAACTGTGCGTCCGGTTCGAATGTTAAGTAATCATCTGCTGCCTTTGCAAGAGGCTCAAGGATTTTTAAATCTGAACTTGAGTTAAATAGCACATCATCTAAGTCTACTTTCTGTGGAATGTCATCAGGCTTTAGCTTGTTAATTTCTTGAATAAATAATTTATGAAAATTAAATCCAGATCCTCCATCAAAAATTGTATGCTCGAATATTACAGCTAGAGTTGTATTATTGATAAGCAACAATTTAAAGAAAGGTTTTTGACAATCGTGTTCAAATTTATACTTGTCAATTTCTAAAAGAAGCTCATCATAATCAATTGGTATCGGCTTTTTTACAATCTCTAATATATCACCTAAACAAATTCTTTCTATAGGACAAATTTTATTCTCTGCAGAAACGTAATTACAAGTTAGAAGACTATACTTGAACATCAATCTCTTCATGGTTACAAATATAATTTCCTTTGTTAGGACTCTATCATATCTGCCTATTACTGTAAAGTTGTTATAGAAGTCATTTAATGTACGAGAAGCCAAATATTGTTCTATTATACCTAATTTTCTTGACACTATGAGAGGTTCTCTCATTGTTTTGTTCTGCACTTCTGAATTGTCTAGTGTCCATAAACGCTTCGACTCGGCTGATCATTATCTGATCACGTGAGTCGCGTGCGCTCCAAAGGGTCCAAGTCTTAATATGTAATTGAATACTTTAGCCGAGCCTAAAATATTTTTGATCGTCAATTCAGGTTGTGTTCGCCCATTTGTGGCTACCATCAATTATTAGTTTTGAAAAATCTTCGTGCATTTAAATTTATTTGTTTTTCTTCAAGAATTATTAATTTTACTCTTGCACAACAATATTAAACCGGCGTAACAAAGCGCTTTTTTGTAACAAATTTTTGATTTGTATCTTTTGTTTCGAGCATCATATCTTGTGCTTAAATTATATTACGGATTACTCTTCTTTATTAACGATACTATGTTCTTTAACCATTTGCAGGTATTTCTACGGCCGACTTCTAACAGTAAGAATAACCTTAGGTTTTTTAAAAGAACCTTAGAGATTGAGTAAGAAAGAGGTTTAAATTCCAATCGTTTTGAAATGTCTAAGAAACTTGTTACATAAAATCTCTGCATAACTTTTAGAAGAGAGCATAAAAAGAACTGTGTGTTACACTAAATATAACATATGGTCTAACTTGGTTCGGGCATAATAAACTTTTGCTTAGAACATTTCAACCGTGTCCGGAAATCTAGTAAAAAGGAATCAGTGCTCATTGAAATCGCCATTAGCTTCGTTAAGGTGAAAAAACAAAGTTTACAGAACAATCTGAATAATGGTGCAAATATATATGATAATTGTAGTTCTGATATTCTGTGCTATATAGTAACGAATATTAAATTTCCAGCAGGATATCTAAAGAGGTTAGCGAAGTCAAAAACATCTTCTTTGATCTTCTAAGATTATCTGGCAAGAAGCAGGAGCATAATAAATCATTCCAAGTGGCTATTGGCCACATAATATTCCGATACGTTGCACGGGGTGTTAACGCTAAATGCTAATAAACATGAAACAATTAAGAACGATAGATATGTAAAAAGATATATAGCCATTCTCTTGGATAATAAATTTTAAACCGTGAAAATTGTATTTTATTATCTGAATTTCACTCGCTAGATCTAAATATTTTATAATTTATGAAAGAAAAGGAACTTTGAAATTAATTAAAAACATATTCGAGCTGCTCATGCTTATTGAGCTGTATGCATCCTAACGCACTTATATTGTTTCATTCCATGCGAAGCCTTGCTGTTCATTAAATTTTGCATGAAGCCTCTGGTAGGTCTTTTTCGGACATACGTGAAGCAAAATTTCCAACCTTGGATCATAAACTTGTAGTGTTAAAATTTGGAACGAATTATAAACCTGTACAATAATAAGTGACTAGACAGTGGATAGCTATTTATGAAATCATCTTCTTTAGCTCATAAAAGATGATGAAGGGACCCTTAAAGGATTTTGTTTTCATAACTAATTTATAAGTGAATTCCTTTTATATAAAGTTAAAGAAATATACTTCACTATTATAGTATCAGGTCAGGATCCTTATATTTCTATTAAATTGTGCATTTATTGAAAGAATTTGCTATTAGGTAAAATGTAAAAAGTTTTTGTGCTTATATTGAATGACAATTGTGCAATGGCACAAATAAGTTACTCATGTAAGCTGTGAACACCTCATAACAGTTTCCCTTAGCCTCTATCGACGTTGAAGTCACTTCAAAATTTAGATTATAAATTGTTTCAAATTACGATTACAAATTGTTACTTATTATTAAATATTATTCAGTTGAAAGGTGATTTGTCAGCAACATACATAAGCCAACTTGCTCGCATAAAATATACTATATATAGCTACCTAGAAGCAGCTATCTAGTAATTAATCTATATAGATAGATATATACACATATATTAGATTTACATTATGCTGGGAAAGAAATTTTACGTTATTACAGGAGCTAACAGAGGTATTGGATTTGCGATCACAAAGAATTTAAGTGAGAATTCTAACAATGTCGTGATTGCGACCGCAAGAAATCCGGAGAAGTCTGCGGAGTTGCTAGAATTGAAGTCGAAGAACCATAATGTACACACCGTGAAGCTTGATGTACAGTCAAAAGAAAGTGCACTTGCTGCTTCTGAGGAAGTCAAGAAGATTACTGGGGGAGTAGTGGACGTTTTGATTGCAAACGCTGGTATCTCAGATTCATACTCTACTGTGCTTGAAACACTGCCAGAAGTCTACGAAGAACATTGGAAAACTAATTTCCTTGGTGTTGTTCATACTTATCAGGCATTCTATCCTTTAATGAAAAATAGCTCTGTAAAACAAATAGGGATTATTTCAAGCTTAGCAGGCTCTATTGGGCAGTTCTTACCGGCTAGTATTTCTGCGTATGGTCTGACAAAAGCTGCTGTGAATTATTTAGGAAGAGCAATTGCCTTCGAGTTAAAGAATGAAGATTTTACCGTTGTTTGTATCCATCCTGGAATGGTTATGAGTGATATGGGAAAATACGGCTTAGAGACTTTAAAAAAGAATGCGGATCCTTCCGAACTAGAATATTTAAATAATAATCTTCGTGCAATTACGACAAAGGAGAGTGGAGATGCAATAGTTAAAGTGATTGATGGCTTGAAAAAGGATGACAACGACTCCTTTATCTGTTACGATGGTTCATTAGGCGTATGGTAATTTTTTGTGCTACTTGTATCTTGATTGAGAATATTCTTAGTTGCCGAACAAGAATCAATGTTTAAAGGAAAAAAAAATAAGAAGCTTCCAATGTAGTGATATATATCTTTTATATGCTTTATTATATTATCATTCACATCCTAAAGTTTAATTTCAGATGTAAGGTACCTATATATTTCCTGATAATTTGATTTAAGAAGCCCTTGAATTGCTCCGCTATGCTCTCAGCAATATATATATCTGAACTTGTTGCTATTATCAGTTGGCTATATCAATTCGCAAATGAGTTTAGTTGAAACGAAAAATAAACCATATACTATCTAAAATACACTAATGAATTAACAAGGCTTACAGAGACCAGGTGGACAGTGCAATGGTATTATAATTGTACGACAATAAAATAATCTATGATATCTATCATATAAAATGTGACCAAATATAATAAATAAAGCAGGTGAAACAAAAACCATGAGCTATACATAATAATAAAGTACAATTAATACCTTTCTTAATAGGTTTCTATGTTCATAAAAGTCTTTTTTACTCTCGAGGAAAAAACTATAGTGACAATAAAATTTATATTGGATGCAGTTATTTATTGCTTGAATGGTACAAAGGGAATTGATGATTGTATAATTTAATCAAGGATTGCTTTTTGAAATGTTCTTTTTTGTGATGCTGATGTGTGGGAGTGTACTGATGTGTGGGAGTGTACTGATGTGTGGGAGTGTACTGATGTGTGGGAGTGTACTGATGTGTGGGTGTACTGATGTGTGGGTGTACTGATGTGTGGGTGTACTGATGTGTGGGTGTACTGATGTG